>ML111431.1:0-52679 GCA_003697995.1 Taxidea taxus jeffersonii | reverse complement strand
TCTTATCTTTTCTACCTTCAAAATATATCCAAATTCTGACTGCTTCTTCCAACTTCTTCAGCTACCGCTTGAGTTCAAGCTATGGTCCTCTCTCATCTAGATTATTTTGGTAGCCTCCTAACTGGTGTCCCTGCTAACCCATTGCCCATCGCTAGCCAATTTTTAATAGACAGTCAGAGTGACCATTTGAAAATGTAGATAGATCATGTTTCTCCTCTGTTCAAAGCCTTAATGGTTCCATTTCTCTCATGGATCAATAGCCACGATATTCCTGTGACCTATAAGGCTGTCACAATTTGTTATTGCCCTTCCTTTCAAACCTCATAGCTTAATCCTTTCTCTTTTGTTTCATCTGGTCCATCCACATTTGATGCTCATTCTTCACACACTCCTCACACTCTTCCACTGGGGCACTTTGGCACTTGCTGCTCTTCCTCCATATAATCTGTATGCCTTGCTCTCTCTCCTTTAGGTCTTCACTCAAATGTATTTTCTTAGTGAGTCCTTCTCTCACCACCCTGTCTCAACATTCACCAGCCTTTCCACTCGTCTTCAAGAACTCACTTACCCCCCTTCCCTTTCTTAGCTTCCTGGTTTATTTTTCTCTGTACCTCTAATTACCATTTTGAATTTACTATCCATTTTCTTAGTTTTCTTGCCTCCTTCAACTAGAAGGTCAGCTCACTGAGGAGAGAAATATTTGCATGTTCTGTTCATTGTTGTATGCCCAGTACTTCCAAGTGCTCAGAAATAAAAATGTATGCATGAAGGATTGAATGTAAAAGTGTATGAACTAGAGAAAGATGAAGGTAGCAAAAGTTATATAGTGATTTAATGAGATGGAATTTCATTTCTAGGGTTCTAGGATGCAATGCCATGTTTAATTTTCTGGCTCAGAATTATTTCCTGGGCATAAAACCAGTATAACTTTGAAAGAATAAAGATTTTAGATTCTCACTTGGAAGTATAATGATCATGCAAATCCTACATACTCATACCTTATTTAAGGAAGTTAGAAAATACATAAATGGGCTATAGAAGATTGCTATATAGGATTGCAGAAGTTTTGTTTCCTAAATATTAATACAAATATCATGTTAGGGAAGTAAAACAATTTAAAGTAATGGTTTTTAAAAAAACTTACAGGTGTAAAAGAGAAGCATATGGTTGAACAGAGATTGCCAATGAAATTGACAGATGATTAACATTCATTAAAACTTTTAATTAACACCTTGGAAAATTCCATAAAATGATACTGTATGTAAATCACTATGTGTGATATCTTTGAGCATTCTCTTACCTGTTTTACAGAAGGGAAAAAATGGATCACAAAACTGCTTATGATACAATTTTCCCTAGCCCTGGGTTTGTTTTGAGTGTTATCTGCTTGTGTCAATCATGCCAATTTGAGCTGCCAATATTCTAAATATATTTGGCTGAGATATAAGTGATTCTCTGTATATCCTGGAGGAAAGAAAAGCTACCTTTTAGTTTCGTATTCCTTCTTCTTCCCCCAGCATTTTCTGACTGAGTAACTATAGGAGGATTTGAGCTTTCACATGGCGTTTTCCAAGGTGCTTTAAAATCACGTTTGTTTGAAATCTGGTTAATAAAATTTATGATCAATAAGTCATATATAAAATAACACTGAAGTTTTTCTGACGAATTCAAGACACTATATTCTATATATTGAAACTATATATTCTATATATTCTATATATATTCAAGACACTATATTCTATATATTGAAACTATATTTCATATACATATATGTAACTCATATTTCATATATATATGAGACTCTTTACTGTTTGTAAACTCTATATTTCATATAGGAACTCTATATTTCATATATATATGAAACTCTTTACTGTTTCTGGTACAATGGGAGTGGTTTTCTACTTGAAAATAGTGGTAGTTGGTATCAGTAAGACTTCAAATGTTTGTAGAAGTACAGTTACTATAGGATTGTCTTATTAATTTTTAAATTAATTTGAATTCTGATAAATGGACAGCTTTTTAGTGTTTTGCTGAGAGAATTATGGTACAAATATAGGCTTACCTGCCTATTGCTCATTTTTTTTAAAGATTTTATTTAATATTTATTTGACAGAGAGATCACCAGTAGGCAGAGAGGCAGGCAGAGAGAGAGAGAAGCAGGCACCCTGCTGAGCAGAGAGTCCGATGTGGGGCTCAATCCCAGAACCCTGAGATCATAACCTGAGCCAAAGGCAGAGGCTTAACGCACTGGGCCACCCAGGTGCCCCCCTATTGCTAATTTTTAAACCTTGGGATCTTAAAGCATAGGAGTATGTTTTGTTTTGTTTTGTTTTTTTGACAGAAAACATTTGTTAATTGATAACACGTTTAGTCAGGGTTAACATTCATTGGTAGTCCAGAGTCATCATTAAGGATATGAATTATTGTTCCAAGCTGTCACCTCTTGAGACCCTCTAGGACTGCCCAGGGTATATGACTCTCTTTTTTTTGGTCTGCTTATAATGATTGCATTAAAATTCCTCTGCTTCTCTCTCTTGCTACTTTCTCCATCTTCCCACTTCTCCTAGCCTATCTTCTCTCTGCCTTTCTCCACTGAGTTTTCCATGCTTCTGGACTTAATGCCTGTTGACTTGGCCATCAGATCCATACTCAGCAAGTGATGGCCCTCCTCTAGGGGGAAGCAGGCTTCCCGCTGAGCAGAGAGCCCAATGTGGGGCTCAATCCCAGGACCCTGAGATCATGACCCGAGCTGAAGGCAGAGGCTTAAGCCACTGAGCCACTCAGGCACCCCTAAAGGATCAGTTATAATATGCCTGCTTTTGAAAGCTAATGTGTATTTTAGGTTCAGTATTTAAAATTCTTTAGAATAATTTTTTATTTTCTTGTTTATTGTTGAGTATTAAGATTTTAAATCATTCTATGGATTAATTTAAGGAGTTATCACATTGCAAGTAAACATAAAAGCTTTAAAGATACAAAAGAACAAATTTATATTATTATTTTTATCTTTTCTAGTGTTAGGAGCCTAAATGTTTTGAAGCTGAAACATAAAGAATAGAGGAAGAAACAAAAAATTGTACTGAAAATACCAATTAAGTGTGAATGTTGCCTGATTTATAATTCCATGTACAGAGATTATAAAGAAGAAATATAGCTCACGGAGGATGAGATGCTCTAAAATTGTAATTCTGACTATGTAATTGAGAATAATCTTGCTGAGAAAGAAAAGAAGTTAAATAAAAGTGTAACTATATCAGGAGCTCTTTGATAAGCTCAGAATTTAAAGGGGTAAGTGTCAAAGATTGTAAGGTACAAAGTGAGGGCTTATTAACAAAAGCAGGAACTTGAGGAAACTTAATGATCATGGCTATTCATTCATTCTGCAAACATTTATTGGGAACCTTTTCTATGCCACATTATCTTGTTTGACTGTGAGTACTAAAATATAATAAGATCTTAGTTCTCAAAAATCTACTGTGGTAACATTGGACTATAATTTTTTCTTTTAAAGATTTTATTTATTTATTTGACAGAGAGAGATCACAAGTAGGCAGAGAGGCAGGCAGAGAGAGAGAGGAAGGGAAGCAGGCTCCCTACTGAGCAGAGAGCCCGATGTGGGGCTCGATCCCAGGACCCTGGGATCATGACCTGAGCTGAAGGCAGAGGCTTTAACCCACTGAGCCACCCAGGTGCCCCTGGACTATAATATTAATAATTGACATAGTAGAGGAAGAACTTTTCAACTCTTGTTTTGTTTCCAGACTGGAAGGTTGGGGACTCAGTATACTTCTTGGTTTTGGCTCCAGTCATTGGATCTCAGGGTTGTGAGATCCAATCCCACATCTGGCTCTGTCCTCAGTGGGGAGTCTCCTTGATGATTCTCTCCCTCTCCTCCTCACTTCAAATAAATAAATCTTAAAAAAATAAAAGAGAGAGAATAGAATAAGAACTTCTTACATTGAATTCAAATCTCCAGTCCAGATGTATGTATATTTGAACTTACAGAAGAACTTGCCTGTATAGTTGTGGAAAAAAAAATGTTGGGTAATGGGTAAATGATAGAATGAGATATTTAAGTAGATTTTTGGTAGAAATAACTACTGAACTCATAGATAAATGATTAATGGATTAGTGTTATTGGGATATAGACACTGACCTTGCCCTTGCCCTTGTATTTGAATATTTATTGACAACTTCAGTAAAAGTGCACTCACCAGATCTTTAGGTGACAAATATCTTGGAGTGATAACTTAGACATTTGATCACATAATTAAGATTCAATGTTCAGATAAATGTAAAACTAGTATATAAGGCTAAAATAGTTGAGATTCTTAAGAGTGGTTCCTTGGAAAAATATAATGTGAAATTTAAGCCAATGGTTTGATGGTTGTATTGAAAGAAATCATTGGCTAACTTTTTCAAGGCCATATTGATAAACTTGAGGAGAATCAGAGGCCCACATAGGGACATTGCAACCGTCTTAAAATATTTGAGGATCTGATATGTAGAAGAGATAGTAGATTGGCTTTATGTTGCTCTCAAAGAAATACCAACAATTAAATGAAAATCATTTTAGCACCACAAAATGGGAAGTCTCCAAAAACTGGAGTTGCCCAACAATGGAGAGGACTGCCTTATAAAGTAGTGAAAAAGTCTTGTTATAGAGAAAGAGGTGGACCACTTATGTTAGGATAAGAATTGTGTTAGAAAATTTCTAAGGTTTCCTATCTTTAAAATTGTATAGTTCTATAATTTCACAAACTTGTCATGACAATTTGAGAAGATAACAGGAATTTGTTTGCTCCAGGGGAAATAGGCATATGAGTGGGGCATTTTTTTTTTTTTAAAGATTTTATTTGACAGACAGAGATCACAAGTAGGCAGAGAGGCAGGCAGAGAGAGAGAGGATGGAAAGCAGGCTTCCTGCTGAGCAGAGAGCCCGACACGGGGCTCCGGGACCATGACCCGAGCCCGAAGGCAGAGGCCCCAACCCACCGAGCCACCCAGGTACCCAGGGCATTATTTTTTTTTTAAACAGGTGAAACTCAGTGGCAATCCTGAAAACTATAATTAAAGTTAGAATAGGGAGTAGCTCTAGGAAATGTTCTAGCATTTTCCTTCAAACATTCCTATGCTGCTCCCAGATAAATACAAAAGTACATAAAAAATATAGTGGTCTGAATTTGACCCCTAATTTACCAGAGAGGAAAAGCATAGACATATACTGGAGATCCTTTAATTATTCCCTAGTATTCTGGTTCTCCTTTGATGAGAAGAAATGCATGCCAGGTTACAAACAAGAGATTTCTTTTGGAAAAGCAACAGTCCTTGCCTTTGTATTGAGTTAAAGAGAGAGATTTCATCTGTAAGAAGTAACCATATTGATTTCCTAAGTGCCTAAGAAAATACGAAACACCACTTTGAATGTTCCTCAAATTAACCTCATTAGCCCTACTTGATTGTTGTTGTTGTTTTTTCCTATCAAGTTAACATAAAAAAACTTTGGGTGGATTATAGAGTCCTTGTTTGAACAGATTTCTACTTGAGTTTAGACATAACTTTATATACCTGGGATCCTGGATGTGGAAAAGACCTGGAAAATAGCTTAATTTGAAGTTCCTGATTTTATAGATGCAGGAATTGAGTTCTAGAGTGATTGAGTGGCTCAAGGCAATTTTATTTGATTAGAAACAAAGTTGAGGTTAGAACCTAACACTTAATGACTTCCAGTGAATTCACATTTCTTTCTATTGTACCATTGTCTTTACCTCTTCTTTTAAACTATGCTGCAGATACACAGTGTGTCAAGATACAAAAAGGAAAAAAAAAAGGAGCATATATCCACATTGTCTTCATTAAGTTAAAGGTGTTATATTTAAGTCTCAAGTATTTTTCGGTTTTATTAAACTTTGATCTCTGGAAATAAAATAAGAGTCAGTTGTTAAACTTCTGTTCTGGTGAAAATGGGAGGAATGGAGGTAGGATTTTGTGGTTAATTTCAGAAAGGATTTAGAGCTTATGACAGTTTTAACAACTTTCCTAAATTATGTAGATTACTATTCCAGTAGTAGAGAGATCAAGTATCAGTATTTTAGGACAGCTTTTAAACCAGGCAAATCTGAGACATCTGAACAGAATATCACTTTCCCTAGACTTGATTCAAGTTGCTGAACTTCTGGCAGAGAGGAAGGTCAGCATGTTTGAATACTTTGCTGCAAAGTTTTCAAGAGTTAAAAGTATTTTTTTATAATTCTTTGTTCTCCTTTGTGATTGGAATATAGACTTAAGTAGTGGTACTTCATTGTTTTAAGCAATAACTGACTCAGTATTGGATTTAATCATGATAATGGATAGTCATTTAAAATGTATCACAGTGATAATTTCAATGTGTTTTTTATTGAGCAAGTTCATAAATGAGTATCTGACTCACTAAAATTTATGATAAAAATCAGAGGTGGTCCATAAACTTTTATTGAATGGATTCCATTAAGATTTTGAAAATGAACTCAACTGTTATATTTAGAAATGATCAAACTGATGCAATTTGAAGTGACTAAATAATTTTTGACAGTTCCTGATCAGTTATTTCCAGGTTCATGCCATGTACATACATATTTCACATAATCATGGAACCTTGGGTATTGTGGAGAAAGATGTATGAGTAGGTTAAGTGGGAGATAGATAGATTACCAAATTATACTTAATTTAGAAAATTAAAAATTATATGAATTTAAAAATTCAGATATTTGAAAGCAAAAATCCACAGAGAAATAATTGTTCTGGTTAATGTGACTTCAGGAAGGAGGAGTAAGAGCAAAGTGAAGGAGGTGGTTTAGAGATTTTTTTTTTTTTTGCAACAAAATATTTATAGTAATTTATAGCATGTTTTCTGTATACCCAGCCTGTTCCAATAAAGTGTAAGTCACAGGGACGCCTGGGTGGCTCAGTTGGTTAAGCAGCTGCCTTCGGCTCAGGTCATGATCCCAGCATCGTGGGATCGAGTCCCACATCGGGCTCCTTGCTTGGCGGGGAGCCTGCTTCTCCCTCTGCCTCTGCCTGCCACTCTGTCTGCCTGTGCTCGCTCGCTCTCTCTCTCTAACAAATAAATAAATAAATAAAAATCTTAAAAAAAAAAAAAGGTGTAAGTCACATTCCCTCATCCTACAGAATTTTGCTTTCTTTGGGAGTAGAGACAAGGCAAGATGCTTACATATAAAACAATTTGTTATAACTGCCTAAGATTTGTGTGATTGTGAAAATAAGTGGAGTGTCCTCTATAGATTGTTTCTTTCTTGGCTTCTCTTCTTTCATTTCCTTTTCCAGCCAGGAACACTTAGTTGCTATTCAGCATGAATACTTCTATCCTGGGACTAACTCCTGATCAAGATTCATGTGTGTAAGAAATTCTTGTTGGGGCCAGATCCTCACCTCAAAAACATGCTAGCACCTCACATGTGTTCTTTCTCTACAGACCTGTGATTTAGAATCCCCTGATTTCAATCCTGGTTGATCATCACAATCACCTGTGGAATTTTAACATTCAGGCACTGTCAGAATCTCTAGGGCTGTGACCGAGGCCAGTGTATTTTTAAAAGACACATACATGTGTTTCTGATAACTTTTAACTATCCAACTTCTGTTGCCAGGGGTCTGTATCCTATTTTCTTATCTACCTGGTCTTCCTGCCTGGTTTTTCTCTTCCTGCCTGTATAATGACCCCTCCAAAGGGTGCTTAATTTCATTTGTCTTAATCAACATTTGGGGACATAACTCTTTTAAGATCATTAAAAATTTGAAAATTGGAACCAGTTGATTGAATTGTAGAGAACCAGACCCAGTTAAAATTCTCTGTCATATGGGGGTACCTGGGTGGCTTAGTCTGTTAAAGCATCAGATTCTTGGTCTTAGCTCAGGTCTCTGTCATATGCATAGCCTCTGTTCTGGTCAATGAATATATATTTATCCACTTCATCATCAATGTGTGGAATATAATTTTTTTCTTGTATTTTTATTCCGTGTTCTGTAATTGCTTCCAAAACTGTGCTCACCTGTGTGTTGATTGTTGATATACTTGTTTTCTGTAGCTACCCGATTACGAGATTAATTTGAGAAAAGTGATTCCAGGCTATTTGGATAATTTCTCTGATGTAGTAAACATAAAACTTTTTATTCAGATGACAACTTTCTTCTTGTTTATTCTTAAAATGATTTGTGAAGCCATTAATACAGATTAAGTGAAAAGAAATCAGATCATTTTTTTAAACTAAATTTTGTGGTCGATATTCTCAATGTGTAACAATAAAATAAGATTGGGAATGTCAGATTCATTGTCTGGGCTTTATGACTGTAAATGGATTTCTGATTCCAACGTTAAAGTACAATCTGTTTGACATGATTTACATATCTATTGTAGATAGACGAAGTTAACGGATTTGCTTCAGTAACATGAGCTAATTTTCTAGTTATTTGCTAGGCCAAGAGCATGACAACCATATAGAAGTGCAGATCAAATAAAAGCGAGGGCCCCTTTATAGCTCATTGACAAGAGGCCAGCACCTTCCACAAGTGCGTCTAATTTCCCATAGGTTGGGAGGCTCAGTATTATGCGCTCCCATGATTACTTAGTGGGCTAGTGACTTTTGCCCATCACTATTAATTAGTCTTTATTCCCAAAGAGAATTTTAAGAACTTACCTTAATAGGTATTTCTTATATTTGTGAAGTGTTGGCATAAATAAATTCTGGTCCTGATATATCTCCTCATCTGTCATCTTTTATTTGTTACCATAAATGTCAGGGTCATTTTTATGTTCATAGAAGGTCTATTACTTTCTCCCTGAAGCAGTTTAGAGACCACTTACGGGAAAAAAAAAAATGTGGGAAAGGAATTGAGGATGAAGCAAAGTAAAGAGTGAGTAGAGCACAAGTCCAGCATAAAATGTAATGGATCTCAAAGTGGGTACTTGGCTCTTACTATCTTCGGAACACTTTAAACCAAAGGATTTGCTTTTGTAGAATTTTAGAATTGAATGTAACCTTAGAGATAATATAGTTCATAGGCTTCATTTTAAAAATAAGGAAAGAATAGAAAGGTTAAATGACATGGTCATGGTCACACAGATAGTGGTATTGTCTACTGACTGGCCATCATGCTGCTACTTATCTTTATTTTTAGGATGAGAAAAGTAGGTCATTCGCCTCAGAGATTCAGGAAGGCTAAGATCATCGGTACCTCGATTTTGCCCGCTGAATGGACAATTTGTTTTTGTGGCTGTGTGGTCTCTGTTCTCCTTCTCAACTGCACCTTATTATTTATTTCCTTCAGGGGACTTCTTTATGCTTTCATGCTTTAACATTGGGCCTCCAGAGTTCTGCCCTGAGCTCACTGATATGTGCACTCTTCATGCTCTCCCTAGGTAATCTTATATACGATTTGTTTAGTATTTCTTAAGAGCCCCACACCATGGTAGATACTGTACTAGATGCTGGGTGGGACAGACACACACCTGGAACATGGAGTAGAATGTTCTTGTCCATTCTTGGAGTTTTAGTTGCTGTCTGTATTCTGAAGATTCTCGAATCCATAACTCTGGTTGTGACTGATGCCCTGAGCTGCACATGTGTAACTAGCTCAGATGTCCCAGAGAAACCTCAAATTTGCATACTTAACCTGGACTTCATCATTTCCTCCGTCCCCCTTTCCTCTGAATATGCTTTTCCTTCTGAATTCTATATCTCAACATCAAAGTCACTTTGCCACTCCTTCAGAAAGTTGAAAGTCACCTTTTGATTCTTGTTCTTTCTTTCCCTTCCAATGACTAATTCCTGGCCCCTGTATCTTACTCCTACTCTCTTTTATTCCTTTGTTATCCCTCCTCTTTAGTTTTCC
Organism: Taxidea taxus jeffersonii; assembly: GCA_003697995.1. NCBI lineage: Eukaryota > Metazoa > Chordata > Mammalia > Carnivora > Mustelidae > Taxidea > Taxidea taxus. The sequence continues at coordinate 42,791 of ML111431.1, read as the reverse complement.
AGCAGGCTCCTGACTGGACTTCATTTTTCCAAGCCTGCTTTCCTGCAATCCACTCTACACAGGGCTGTTGGAGTGATGGTTTAGACTAGATTGTAATCTAATCACATCAGTCTCTGCTTAAAACCGTTGCTTGGTTTCCCATATTCTACAGGGTAAAGCCCAAGCTCCATAGTGTGGCACTCAAAGTTGTCTGTGACCTGACTCTACCTTGTGCTGCTGTTTCTTGAGTCATGTTGTTTCTTGAATCAGAGCTTTCTTATGCCATCTTCTCTGCCTGGTCAATAATACTCCAACTCATGACTCCTTGCTCTTGTCACTTGGTCAAACTTAAAAAATATATTATAAAAATTTTCAAATAATCACAAGAGGAAAGGTAAAAGCACAACGAATTCCTGTATTCAACACTGGTTGGTTCATTTATTCCTCCCCACCTTTTTTTCTCATTTGTAGAAGTATTTAAATGGAAATCCAAGATACCATACAATTTTACCCCTACTTAAGTAAGCATCTTCAAAAGTATGAATGTATCCTATATAACAACAGTGTCATTATCAAACTAACAAAATTGGTAGTAATTCCTTGGAATCATCTAATTCCCTGTATGTAATAAAAATTTCCAAGTAGTTGTGAAAAATATTTTTACAATTAGATTGTTTGAATCATGATCCATATAAATACCAATAAATATTTATTTATAATATTTATTATTATATTTTATAAATAAATATAAATTTGTTTGTAATAACAAACAGCAGTTTCCACTCCTCTCTTCTATTAATGCTATTTTCTTGCAGAATCCAGGTCAGTTGTCAAATAGAATGTTCCACAGTCTATATTTATTTATTTGTCTTCTGTGGTGTTATTTAACTTGTTTCTATATCCACTGTAGAACTATATCCAACTGTTTCTATATAAAAAATAGAAAATACTTAAGGTAGGAAATATTTCCCATACATGGAAATTAGTTGTAGTGGCTTGATTCGATTCAATTTCCATTGTCTATCTGCCAGCCTATCTATCATCTATCTATCTTTCTTTCTTTTAGGATGTTAAGATGGATCAGTGAGTTCAAGTGGTGACAGCTTCATCCCTCCCTTATAAAAGTCACCATCAATCATTGTGCAGCTAATGGTTTAATCCATTGATGATTACTGCCTGAATCAATTATTTCATTAAGGGTTGCAAAATATTAATTGTATAATCCTGTAATTTCTTCCACATGTACTGGCTGGGACTCTTCTCTAAAGAAGAATTTTACTTCATCACCAAGAGCATTTCAAATACAGATGGTGTAGGAGAGGATGGAAAAAATACTAGTTCTTTCACTTTAATTACCTGGCTAAATTTTAATCATCCTCCAAGGCTCGGTTTAGGGAATTATGTCTGTAGGAAGCCATTGTTAATCTTGCAGAGCTAAAGTAAATGTTACTTTTCCCTTCCATGAAATTCCATATTCACTTCTGCCCTTAGTTTTCTTGTGTTGTATTGAATGTATCATTCTTTTTAACTGGAAATTCATTTCACTGTAGATGATTTACTTAAAGCAATGCTACTGAAAGCAGTTTGGTAGAACAAAAACTGCCCAGATGATTTTTTCAAAATCATTATTGCCTCTCATTTTTCTCTGAGGCAGTTTTTTTTAATTGAAGTATAGTTGACACACAATGTACAATAGTTTCAGGTGTGCAACATAGCAATTTGACAAGTTGGTACATTATGCCTACCACAAAGTGTAGCAACCAACTGTCAGCATACAATACTATTATAGTAGTATTGTCTACATTCTCTGTGTTGTACATCTTTTATCCCCATATATATTTATTCCATAATTTGAAGCCTGTATCCTCATTTCCCTTCACCCTTTTTTGTTCATCCCTCCACCGCACTCCCCTCTGGTACACCAGTTTGTTTTCTGTATTTATGGGTTTGTTTTCTGCTTGTTTTGTTTTTGTTTTTTTGTTCACTTTTCTTTTTTTAGATTACACACATGAGTGAATCATATGGGATTTGTCTTTCTCAGTTTAATTATTTCACTTAGGGTAATACCCTCATAGGTCTATCCATTTTGTCACAAATGGCAAGATACTCTGTTTTATGGCTAATATTCTATGCACACACACACACACACACGTGCACACATGCACACACACACACTCACACACACACACCCCACATCATCTTCCTTCATCTACCAATGGACATTTAGGTTGCTTTCATATCTTGACTATTGTAAATGATGCTGTGATAAACATAAGAGTGTATATATCTTTCTGAATTAGTGTTTTTTGTTTGTTTGGGGTAAATATGCAGTAGTAAATTTACTGCATTATATAGTATTTCTATATTTAATATTTTGAGGAACCTCCATACTGTTTTCCACAGTGGTTGCACCAATTTACATTCTTACCAACAGTGCATGAAGGTTCCCTTTTCTTGACATCCTTGCCAACACTTGTTATTTATTCTTTTTGATACTTTTTGATTCTGACAGGTGTGAGGTGGTATCTCATTGTGGTTTTGATTTGCATTTCCCTGATGATGGGAGATGTTGAGTATCTTTTCCATGTGTCTGTTGGCTATCTGTATGTGTTTTTTGGGAAAATGTCTATTCAAGTCCTCTGTCCATTTTTAAATTAGCTGATTATTATTATTATTATTATTGGTGCTGAGTTATATCAGTTCTTTATATATTTTGGATATTTACATCTTACCAGATGTGTCATTTGCAAATATCTTTTCCCAGTCAGCAGGTTGCCTCTTTATTTTGTTGATGGTGTCCTTTGCTGTGCAAAAGCTTTTTATTTTGGTATAGTCCCAATAGTTTATTTTTGTTTTTGTCTCCCTTGCCTGAGGAGACATATTTAGAAAAATACTGCTAAGGTTGATGTCAGAGGGATTCTACCTATATTCTTTTCTAGGAGTTTTATAATTTGAGGTCTGACATTGGTCCTTAATACATTTTGTGTTTATTTCTGTATATAACATAAGAAAGTGGTCCGGTTTCATTCTTTTGCATGTGTTGTCCAGTTTTTCTCACACCATTTATTGAAGAGATTATCTCTTCCCCATTGTATATTCTTGCCCCCTTTGTTGTAGATTAATTGGCTGTATAAGCACAGGTTTCCTTCTGGGCTCTCTATTCTGTTCCATTTATCTCTGTATAAATGTATAAATCTCTGTTTTTGTGCCAGCATCATACTGTTTTGATTACTGTAGCTTGTAGTATATCTCCAAATCTAGGATTGTGATACCTTCAGCTTTGTTCTTCTTTCTCAAGATTGCTTTGGCTACTTGGGGTCTTCTGTGGCTCCATACAAATGTTAGTATTATTTGTTTTAGTTCTGTGAAAAATGCTCTTGATATTTTGATAGGGAGTGCTTTGAATCTGTAGATCATTTCTCTGAGGCAGTTTTGTAAGCTTTTGGAACATTTTTGTTCATTTTCATATTTAAAAATTTTTTATTTTGGATTGGTTGTCAGCTAGCTGTGCTTGCTTCTTAGGTTTGAAATAGTTAAGAGTTGAAAACAATAGAAACGTTCGAAAATGGGACACTACTTAAGTTATGGTATCCCAAGCAGTGAACTAGTATATAGCTATTAAAAATATTATTAAAAATGTAACTTTTGGCACATAAAAATCTTCTACTATGAAGTGACAGAAAAAGTGACAAAAAATATGCTCTGGTCCTATTGTTCTTGGTCACATTTGGAAGTCTTGCTACATTTTTACTATCATTGTTATTGTTCTGCTATTAATACAGCAAACACAGTCTGGAGTCAAATTACTCTTAAAAATTTCCATAAATTCTCATAAAAATGCGGGACGGGTGGGCACACTATGAGGAACACTCAGGCAGCTGCACTATTCGGAGAGTGCTAGACTCACATTTATGATAGCTTGGGTGTGAAGGGCTCTGGGCGGTGGCAGGCAGGAGAGTGGCAAGTGTGCCTGATATTGTTCCTCTCTTGGCACACAGAGGATGTGGATGGACACACGTGAGGGTGGTAGCAGTGTCTCTCTGAACGGGCTGGACTTGGGGCCCCCAGGGAAAGGCAGAATAAGTTTTCTACATGAATAAATTATAAATACCTGTGGTCTAAAAAGGATCATTAAAGTTATATTTGAGGGCATTGTCCTCATGAAATCACCATTAATAAAAACTGTATCTATGAAGAATTATGACTCATGTTAAAGGGAAAAATGATATACACATGACCTTTGTAAATGCTGTCATTCTGAGGTGGGTGCTTCTGTATTCTATTTACGCCTTGAATAGGAGCTCTTAAACTACAGTGCATGGGTGACATTCAGGGGTATATGGATTCTATGAAATTGTGGGTAAAATTCTAGGTGTATGTACATTTTGGGGGGAAATTAATTGTAACCTTTATCAGATTCTCCAATGGGTCCATTCTTTAAAATTTGGCCATTAGTTTTTGTGCCCAGAACTGGAATAAAACAGATTTTTGCACCTTTGGAATTTTAGAAATATTTGCCTGATGTGAAATTTGGTTAGTAAGTTAGCCTATAAATATATCATAAGATATATTCTGAGTTCTCATAACTTCCACTTTTGGTGTGAATCAGAAGTATTTACATAAGAGTACTATCCCAACAAACCCCAATATTTTATCCTTTCATTTGCACATGAAACATGATATACACATCTAGAAAATATATTTTATGTGTTTGCTGTTTGAAACAATTAAACTGCTTTAATTAATACCCCAACTTTTTTTTTAAAAGATTTTATTTAATTTATCTGACAGAGAGACACACAGTGAGAGAGGGAACACAAGCAGGGGGAGAGGGAGGGGGAAAAGCAGGCTTCCCGCTGAGCAGGGAGCCCAATGCAGGGCTCAATCCTAGGACCCTGGGATCATGACCTGAGCCCAAGGCAGACACCCAACAACTGAGCCATCCAGGCGCTCCATCACCTGAACTTTTTGTTGTTGTTGTTGTTTTACTAGTTCTGAGCTTTCCAATGAATAATAGCTAGCTCTTTTTTTCTTATGTTATGTTACTTTGTTTTTTATTTATTTTTTAAGAGATTTTATTTATTTATTTGACAGACAGAGATCACAAGTAGGCAGAGAGGTAGGCAGAGAGAGAGAGAGAGAGGAGGAAGCAGGCTTCCCTCTGAGCAGAGAGCCCGATTCGGGACTCGATCCCAGGACCCCGGGATTATGACCTGAGCCGAAGGCAGAGGCTTTAAACCACTGAGCCACCTAGGTACCCCTTACTTTAAATATCCATAGAAACTAAACAGATGGGGTAAGAAAAATACCACACTAATTCAGGGATCTAGGAGATAGAAATCAAGAGATCTGTCCTCTGGAAATGGACCGAGGAGGCAGGGATAGGCCTAGCCAGAAGTGTCAGGGAGTCAAAGCTGTATAGGAATTATGTTAGGGGTTTTTATGACAGAGAAAGAAGTGGGAAAGTCTTTTAGTGCTTTAAACTCATGGTGAGTTATGTGAGTCATGTATTGGTACCATTCTGTAATAAATGAACTTAGCTCTACTGTTTTTTGATGAATAAATTAGTAAATATGAAATGCTTAGAATAAAGTGTAGTAAATACGTGCCTCAACTGGGCTCGGGGAAAATAGGAAATGCTAGGAATATAGTGGTGTATGTTTGGAGGAGGAATGACCTATCCTCTGCTTGCTGCTTCTTACCCCCCACAGGAACCCAACCCTTGGCCTTCCAGGTATAGGAGTGATACAATTTTAATCTTAATGACATGCTATTAGGACAGTATTTTACATAAAAATTGTTGGACTCATGGTGCCTGTGTATTTGAGAAATTGTGTAGTAATTGCCTGTGAAATAAAGAAAAAATCTGCTTTTGATCCACCTGGCTGGTTGGTTGCCTCAGATGTTGATGAACTTAGCTGTGTAACAGTGGTGTGACAGCGTGAGTAGTTTCTTGTGATTAGAGCACCTGTTTTCTCTGGGTGTGTTTACAGGGTTCTTATGGTTAGGCTTATCTACCTCATGGCCAAATATGGATGTATTTAAAAGAAGTTCATGCTGAAAGCATGATGCATATTGACTCTTCTTACTTTTTAAAAATTGTTACATAATTCAATAACATCTCAGGAAACTACCACTTTTTATTTATTTTTAATTTTTAAGACATCTGTTCTCTTATATTGATTCTATTCCTCCAGCGAGTTTCCACTTCACTGTCTCTGTTGTTTCTACGGCTTCTTTCTTTGTTCCAGATATAACTCAAGGTTTTGCACATTGCAAGCTTTTTGTTCAAGCTCGATACAGATATTATACAGGTATTGATCTAATTTAGCAGTTTGAGCAGTTGTTTCTGAAGCTTACAAAAAATAAAAACAAAAACAAGTAGGCATAATGAAGTTTTCTTGCCTTATCCAGACTTAGGCATAGGTTTATGACATATTCAAATCTTAAAAGTCTTCTACTAATGCTACAAGTAAATCCCAAAGGCTCCTACAAAGATTCTGTTTTTTTGTTTCTCCTTATCTGTATTGCCTCCTCTCTATGCACAATTTGCAACCCCCAGGATTGAGAGGTAATACTTTAAATAGTTTTGATCTTTTTTTCTCACCTGCACCTCATCTTATCTTAGATGCAGCATGAAAAAGAGAAAAAAAGTGAGAGCAGCCAGGGTGGTTGGAAATATTGTAATTGCACCTTGTTTGGATTAGCTTGAGGCTCAGTTTGTTAGGCTCTTTAATCTACTCATCAAGGTAGATATGAAGTCAAAAAAGATCAGGCTTTGTTTTAAAAAAAAAGAGAAAAATAGAGTAAGAGTTCACATCATTAGCCATTGTGAGCAAAAGGGAGGAGTGTTTATGTACACAATTTATTTTCTTAGTTCTCTGTTATTTTTGCATTTGACATTAATTTGGGAAACATGGTAGATATTTTGAAAATAATGTGCATATACTTCAAATTTTAAGTTCATCATGAAGGAGACTGTGGCATGCTTGTATTTGTGTGGAATATTATTAATTCTTCCTAAATAGTTACATTTGCATGTTTGTTTGTTTGTTTGTTTCTTTTTTTTTTTTTTTTTCCTTTTTGCCCAACATGGGGCTTGAACTCAGGGTCCCAAAATCAAGAGTCGCATGCTCTACTGACTGAGCCAGCCAGGTGCCCCTGTTGATAGTTATCAATTTTTACTTTAAAATTTTACTTTTTAAATTTAAAATTTTTACTTTTAAAAATATACCTGTGAATTACATATAGGTTTAAATGGAGATCCTTTTAGTGATATGTAATTTTTAAATTTTTAAAAATATCCACACTTGTATTTTGAGGATATCATTTTCAAGACCTCAAAGTCTGTCCTGGGGTTGATATTTAGAACACTATCCATTTAGTCCTGTAAAAATAAGCACAATGGGATGACTGACATGGCCTAGAGTCTGATAAATTCATAGCTTAAAGACATAAGTGTTGAAATTATTAAACTGTGCCTTAATGATCAGAATAGCTCTAAAATAAAATTAGGCTATAAAATGGCTAAATTAACTCAACTAGTTATTAATTAAATTAAAAAGACTGCTATGAAGCAAAGCCACAGGGAAACAACCCTGGAATTAAAGAAAATAAAACATTTACTGTATGTTCCTCTGTAATTTATTTGGAGAAAGCTTTCAATTTCTAATTTGGGGGAACTCTAAATGTTGTTGTTCAGTCTTGATGACTATTCACTTAGACCTTGGTGGTTCTACAATGAGTTTTATTAGCTTCATTTTAGAGTCCCTTATACTATCCCCTCTTCCTTTTGACCCATGACTTTTAAAAAACTTGTTTTGAAATGACTTTAGACTTACAGAAAATTTAATACAGAGTTTACTTGCATCCTTCATACAGTTTTGCTAATCTTAATGACTTACATAACCATAGCATAATAATCAAAACCAGGAAATTAACAGTGATACAATACTATTACTAAATATAGACCTTATTCTAATTTCACAAGTTTTCTTACTAATGGTATTTCTCTGATCCAAGACCCAATGCAGAATCTCACATTGCATTTAGCTGTTGGATCTCCATAGTCTTCTTTAAGATGTGACAATTCAGCCTTTCCTCGTCTTTCATGACCTTGAACTTTGATAAGTAATGGTCACATATTTTGTTGAAAGTATCTTGATTTGGGTTGATTTCCCATAATCAGATGGAGGGTATGCATTTTTGGCTAGAATACCACAGAAGTCATGTGTTTTTCTCAGGACATCACATGATGGGACACGTTTTGTTTTATGACACTATGTTACTCTTGATTCCTTTGTTAAGGTGCTATCTGATTCGTTTATCCCCTGTAAATTTATTCTTTTTTCCTAGTGAATTAATAAATATCTTGGGAGAAATACAAGAGACTGTGAAAATGTTGTTTTCTTTTTCAAATTTTGCCCACTAATTTTAGTACCCATCAGTGGATCTTGCTTGCAACCGTTTTTTACTGTGGTGTTATATTGGTAATTTTGTATTTCCTGCCTTTTCCTTATATTTACTTGGAACTTCTCTATGAGAAGTTCTTCTTCATTTATTTGCATATTCAGTGATTAATTTTTATCAAAACTTTCTTAATTCTATCATTTTGGACTCATGGGTATTTATTTTTATTTTATGGTTTGTGGTCTAAGAATATCTTTTTTATTTCTCAAATTGTTTCTTCTTTGGCCATTGTGAACTCATCAGGTTGATTCCTGTATCTTTTTGAGATACTCTTACCCCCCCGCATTTTTAAAGCATTTTCTTATTTTTTGGTACAATGGGATGTTCCAGGCTCACCTTATATTTTTCCTGCTCCATCATTGGTGTCAGCTACATCGAAGAATCCCCTTACTTGTAGCTATATGCCCCTGGAGAATGGTATTTAGAAACTGAGATCTTGCCCCATGAATTTATAAAGAAGAACTGTGTTCTTTATAAGAACTGTTATATAAACAGAAATAATTATTAAATAGATCAATCAGGATATTTAGAAATGTGTAGCTGCACCCAAGAAAGCTGTTTCCAATATTAGTTCTTGGGAACCTGTAGAAGGTAAAGAATTCTGTTCAGGATGTGAAGACATTGGAGAGAATTGAATATGTACGTTTTCTCCGAGAATACCTAAAATCACTTATAGTAATCTTACAAACAATCCATTCATTTCTTTCCTTCCTTCTCTCTCTCTCTTTCCTTCCTTACCCCCTTTCCTTCCTTCCTCCTTCCTTCCTTTCTTCCTTCTTCCTCCCTCCATCCCTCCCTCTCTCTTCTTCCTTTCTTCTTTTCTTTCTTTCTTCTTCCCCATGTTAAGTAAGAATTATACTGTGCCAGTGAAGAAATGTATTTGTTTTCATTGGTGCTTGAAAGAATGGAACATGTAACAAAAGCAAAAGCAAAATGTAATCTATTGAAGTGAACAGTTATGTTAAGTCTTGGGGCGCCTCGGTGGCTCAGTGGGCTAAAGCCTCTGCCTTCGGCTCAGGTCATGATCTCAGGGTCCTGGGATCGAGCCCCACATTGGGCTCTCTGCTCAGCCAGGGAGCCTGCTTCCTCCTCACTCTCTCTCTCTCTGCCTACTTGTGATTTCTGTCTGTTAAGTAAATAAATAAAGTCTTAAAAAAAAAAAAAAAGTCTTGTGTATGCTGGTTTGGGTTATGGGAAGGGAGAGAAGCTTGTTCATGTTATTCTTCCCTGTACTAGATCTTCCCAGGTGAAGGGGTACACAAAGGTACGTATCTTGCTCCTATTCGGGCTCCTCATCCCTGTCAATGAAGTGGGCATCTCTCTTTTGAAAAACAGTGAAAACTCAACAAGATCACAACCTTAGTGCTGCAACTGCTCTTAATGAGGTGCTGTGTATGAATTAATTAAATCAGTTTGCCCCTCATGTGGCAAGCTCTGTTTAGTGTTTGTCTGGTTGACTAATTTATGAGGATAAAATTATGGTAGAGTCTCTGCCTTGCTTGTTTTCATCAAAGAGATGGGCTAATTTGTAATGAAACTTTATCAATCAGATCATGCTGTTGGTCCACCCTCCAAGCTCTGACTAATGAATTAAGGCTGTTTGAGTTCTTTCATGCAGGCACATCCTGTTGCTGCCGAGGGGGAAGGGTGTGTTGGCTCTAGATTGATTATAAGATGGATTGCTGCTTTTCTAGCAAATAGATCACCAACTTTTCTGTTTTCTGTTTCTTGGAATGTTAATGGCGCTATGATTATCTTCCTTTTTTATGCAGGGTATGAATTTGAAGTGGAAAGTGTGTAAAAATGCTGGCTTATATTTGTTTGGAAGAAACCAAAGATTGTGCATTTCATATTGGGGCAGCAGTAGCTAAGAACTCCCAACAATGGGAGAAAGAATAATAGTACAGCCAGCAGAGAAATGGAGAATTTTGAAAGGCAATATTCTTCAATGTTGGGAAAGTAATGAAAGGTCAAAATGAAGCTCAATAGAAAAGCCATTATGAAAGGAAGAGGGAGAATTTGGCTTTTATGTTGCTGTCAGGATTTGGGACTTGTTTTCTTTTTATTCTGACAAAACTCTTTTGGGGCATTTTTTTTCTCTTCAACTCAAACAGTTTATACAACTGTTATTTTAAATTTTCTTGTGTTTACATCATTGTGTCTTTTAAAAAGAAACTTTTTTTTTTTTCAGTTTTTTTATCTGGGAATTTTTAAGGACCAAGCCACTGTTTGTAAGATACACACACTCACACATGTATGTATAGGGTCGGAAAAAGTGTGACTATTTCTGTTTTCACTGCCTGATTAAGAAATAAATAAGCACAGGATAATTCAAGAATACTTTGTGAGTAACTCCGTTACAAGTCTGTATATATTGTATTGTGTGATTGTTTGGAAATGCATATTACCTCTTAATCACTGATTCGTTAATTTATAAAACACTCACCGCATAAAGATATTTTACAAATACTAAAATGATGTAAAGTTCCATGTCAGACAGCAAGTCAGTGGCAGACGTGGATTTAGGATTTCAAGTTCTGACTTCTGTCCTGTCATCAGGCCACTAATCTGCTTGATTTTCTGAAGGAATTTGAAGCCTGAGGAAAGAAGATGCCAGAGACACATTTCCAAAGGGATGAGTCACTTTGGGTGGTTTGATATAATAAAATCTGTGTTTATTTTGCAAAAGGCTTTTGAACAGATATTAGAGAAACAAATTTCATCATTATGTTCAACTTTCTACTTCGTAACATTGTACTTTCTGTTCCAACAGTTAACAGCACTAAGTTCATAGTTCTCTTCCTGTTCTCTCTTGGGAGTCTTCTATTTAATAATAATAATAAAAAAAAAAGGCAAAGATATTTAGTGTTTTATCAGAGTGTCTTAAAATGTTATTAGTATCCTTTGCCTGGACTATTAAATTAGCCTTTAATCTTTCTAATGCTATGCTAAGCTTTGTCATGTCACTTCCTTGCTGAGAAATGTTCTGTGGTGCTCTACTACCCAGAGAATTTTTCCTCCCCACGTTGAAGACCCTCCATGGTATTAATTCAATCTACTTTTAAAATATTTGGATGTGTACCATCGAAACTAGACTATTCCATATTTCTTGAACAATGTTCCAGATTTCTCTCCTCTGTTTACTTGCTTGTGGTATTTCCTTTCCTGGCAGTGCCCATTGCCTCATCTTTGCTGAGCTATGATATCCCTATTAAAATCCATGTCTCGTGACTTTGTGAAATCTTTCTTGTTCCGGAGACTTAGAACAGGGCTCCTTGTCTTGTGGGTCTTGCTTTCTGGATGAGGCTGGGGTTGGAGAACATAAGCAATTCAATAAAATTTAAAAATACTTAATTTCTGAAGACAGTTCATGCTGTGTGAATGCAGGGAGGTAATTGTAATAGAACTGTGCTTGGGTGAGAGAGAGGAGAGTGTAGGCCAAATCAGGTTGAGTGGTTCAGAGTGAGCCTTTTGGAGAGGTGGTATTAGGCTGGGACTTGAATGCAAAGAAGGAAGCAGCCATGGGAAGATCTGGGAGAGGAGGGAAAAGGCACAAAGGTCCTGAAGCAGGAGAAACCTTGGTGTGTTTCAAGAATAAGAGAGAGGTCAAGTGTCTGCAGCACACTGAGCCCCGCAGGGAGGGGGTAGTAGTAAGAGATGCCCTGAAAGAGGTGGGGATAGGCCAGTTCATGCAGAGATTTGTGAACTGGTGTTTAGTGTGTGTTGACTTTAAGGGCTCGGTAAAAATTTAGGCGCAAGAATGCGACGATCTGATTCTTTGCAATTCATTTCATTTATTTCAATTATTTGCACAGTCCTTTTTAAGTAATGGATTTTAAGCTCTTTTTGGGCAGAGATTATGTATTAGTCAATTTTGTTCATAGATAAAAGGCAGTCAGTAGATACTTGTCAAATTGTTGAACGAATGAAGCTGGGGGGTTCTGAAAAATTATTGCTGCCAGTGTTTGGAATTGATATTTTACTGAAGCAGAATGAATCAAGATCACACTCAGCTTTACTGTTGGCCATGTTCATGCTTCTTTGAGGAAGATAGGGTTGGAAAGAGTGTGAGTTCCTTTCATAGGGGCAGGGCCGCAGAGGGGCAAGGAATGTGACTTAGAGTCAGGTTGAGTTGAAATCTCAGCTCCATCACTGACTTGCTGGATCTTTGGAAGGTTACTTAATCTCTCTTAGACTTTGTTTCTAACACCAGTAAGATGGTGATAGTAATATTACTTACCTTATTACTTTAGCATGAGTCTTGACAGAAATCATCCATCTGAAACACCGAAAATGATACTTGGCATATGACAAGGGGATAATAAATAAATTCCTAAACATTGGGACAAAGGTTCTCCATGGTGTCATTGCCAGAAGGCTCTTACTCGAATTCTTTCAGGCTCTCAAACCAATCCTTAACCTCATCTAGTAGTTTAGGATGATTCTATTGGTAGTTTATAAGGTGAAACACAGGAACTTGGTCTTTAAAAAAGAAACAGACTCAAACAAAACCTGCTACTCTTTTTTTTTTTTTTCTTGTGTCAGGTAGAAATATATCTTCAACAAATAGTATTTTGGAGAAAGGGACTCCAGCAATTTTGTAAACATTGACAATATAAATACATCTTATTAATTCTTTTATTACTGAGTCAACTATAAAATTTTATGAAAAGCTATAGCCTTAAGGCTTTAACCCTCATGGTGCCATGTTCTATAACTTCTATGGTCATCTGTGCCCGTAGATATTCTCTGCAGTAGCATCAATGAGTTATCTTCAGTGTCTTTTCTAAAGGACTGTGTTATAGGTAAGATAGTTTCCGCACAGCTTCTTCCAGTATGAGGTCCAGAAAAGCTCCGTGTCATAACAAATTCCATGTTCAGTGGTGCTTGTAGAAACCACAAATAGTGGAGAGATGAGCTTTTGTATTTTGGGAGGAAGCCAGGAGAACTTGTATATTCATAAAGAACAAGGTGCAAAGTAATAAACTCAGTCTATGTTCTTTAACTAAATGATGTCTCAGAAGTTTGATTTTAGGCAAGCCCAGATTACACCAGCACATTCTTTGGGTGCTCTTTTCTTTTATTCTCATTAATACACTAGAATTTTGGATTGGAAAGTCTGGTATAAACTAATGGTGGAATTCAGACTGGAGCTCTTGGAGGGTGTGGTTTATTGTTCCTTTTCCAACTCTTAAATAATTCTGAACATTTTAACCAGCCAAATAGAAAAATCCCCTAAGGCTTTTTGTACAGTTGTTTTGTTTCTCTTCTGCTACTCCCAGTAACATTACATAAGTTACCTGGAAATTGTGAAGCTTGGGTACACTGAACCAGACAGGGAAAATTCCTGGAATTCTCACTTCCTCAGACATAAGAGTGAAGCTGGTTAATTTTTAGATGATAAGGAAGGATCTGGGAGAAGCACTAAAAGTGAATGATACTTTTTTTTTTTGTTTAAGATTTTATTTATTTATTTGACAGAGAGGCAGGCAGAGAGAGAGAGGGGGAAGCAGGCTCCCCACTGAGCAGAGAGCCCCATGTGGGACTCAATTCCAGGACCCTGAGATCATGACCTGAGCCGAAGGCAGAGGCTTTAACCCACTGAGCCACCCAGGCACCCCGAATGATACTTTTTCTGATTATTGTTCTTTTCCATATAGTTAAAGCCAGAAAGGACACAGGGAAACCATGTCTTTCAGGATTTGTGGCCCAGTTTGGCTTTTTCAAAAAGTTTGAGTAAACTTTAAGTAATCTCTCCATGTTTAGGCATTACCCTTCTTTGTAGGTATTTTTGCCTGTGTAAGAGTTGCTTGAAAAAGATTCTAGGATTCCACTACCTCTCCCTCTCCCTGCAAAACACTTTTTGGGTCAAGAATTATGGAGATGATTGTGCTTCAACTTCAATTCTGGTTATGACATTAGACTGTTTCAAGTTTGTTCTGTCTTGAACAGTTTAGATCATTGTGGCATATTCAACTGAATTTATTGTCATAGACTAAAGTTATGGGATCCACTTCATGTTTATCTTCAAAATAGTTTAAAAGCCTAGAATGATTTATAACACTTAGAAAATCTCCAGAGTCAAATCCCAACTTCATCTTTGGCTTTGCCAGGAAAGGACTCTCTTGGGAACTTTGCTTTAAATTTAGGTCTGTGTTCCTTGCCATACTACACCTCCCCAATGCCGTGGTTCCTTTGACTTTCATTCTCAAATCTATACTTTCTCTGGTTATGTTAGTTAATAAGCAGTTATTCATGAATAGTGCAATATCGGATGTTAGTGTGTCATGAGATATACTTAACAACTTAAAACACTTTCTTTAATCAGGTTCTTGAACCTAAACTAGAAATGACTTCCATCTTTTTGATGTTGTTCTGGAAGTTGACCTCAAAGTAACCATTGTTCTCAAATGTTCACTCAAGCTGAAAAGAAATCAGCATCCAGATTCATTATTGGTTGATACTCTGTAATGAAACCTGGTTAAATTCTCTGGAATTATATTCTCAATGACCATTTTGTGAATTACCTTTTCTGAATAACCTTCCCAGAACTTTAATTACCTTTTGGGCTCATTAATGGTTCTAAGTGGGAGAAGAAAAAGGAATAAGAACAAGAGGGTTTCTGATATTCCCTTCAATTCTTGTGATTCTGTACCTAATTATACTGACTTCCCTTGATTAGACTAAGTTCCCAATATACTGGGGTCATGTTTTATTAATATTGGGTCCGTATTCTGGTGCCCACAGGAAACACTCAGTAGATAGTCATTGAATGACTAAAGCACTCAGATACTTTTTTTTAGTTGCAGTTAAATTGAACAAGAACTCAATTTCACTGTTTCTTGAATAAATGTCAGGTTGTAACTAGATATCCTTAACTTGACAATGGTTCACTGAAAACAAGATGAATTTTAACTCTTCTGTTAACAACTTTATAACAAAAGTAGCTACTGACAGTTGACTAGCAGTGTGTTCTAAGCTGCCATGCTATCCTGGTATCACAGAATAAATGAATTTTCAAAGCAAGGATGATATAATATGCAATAAGTAGATTCAAAGTTAATGGTACTCTACTCATTTACATTTGGAGACAAATTTGTTGAATTATGTAAATAATTAAATCTATACTTATTTCTGTAAACAATCCTGTTTTTTTGGCATTTGCTTTCATTACATTATTGAGGGAAAGAATGACCAATTTTGTTTTACACTCTCATGCCTTTTTTCATTTCATTTAGCATTTATGTTTTACAGGAAATTGTGATACATTGGAACAGCCTCACCATAGATTTCTATTATACTTGGAATGCCATGCATTGCACTATAAAGTACAGCATTAAAATAAAAAAGAAAAACCTTTTCTGGAAAGCACATTATTCCCAGGTACCAGTTTAGATGGGGTGGTTGATGTTGGGAGGGCTAGATCCTCATCTGAATTCAGTCACTGATTTATGGTATGACTTCAGGTAAGTTTCATAACCTTTCCATGTCTTTGTTTTCTCCATAAACCTATGATAATAATAATCTATGCTATCTGTTTTAGATAGTGCTTGTGAGGATAAAATGAAATAATAAATGTGAAGCACTTTGAAACTTTAAAAGCTATTATTATGTAGTTTCATTTTTATTAGATGGCCTGGATTAGAAAACATATTCCAGTTCCTTGCCTTGGCAACTGATCTACAGGGAGCCGTAAAACCATCAGGTCTCACAATTATCTTGCCTTTATATACTTTATTAATGCAAGAGGAGCTAGGTATATATTTTTTATTACCCTGCCTTGTCTTGTCTGCTATAGGGGGAAAGAGATGGGTATGGGGTTCCTTCCTTATCTAGATACTCCATTTATACATTCTACATAGTAGTTTGGTTTATCCAGACATTTTTCTTTTTTTTTTTAAAGCATGAAAACCTTGAAGTTATTTTCATTGTGGGCAGGGCATCTCAATAGACAGTATTATTTCTAAAGAGCTTATATCAGTGTTTTATTTATTTCACAGCAGCCAATACATTCTACGCTTGGGGTAGTTACCAATTGGTATAAGTACTTCTGCATTTAAAGAGGGTTCAGTTGCATCATTACTGACACTGACTTTTTTAAATGAACTTTTTATTTTATTTTATTTTATTATTTTTTTAAAGATTTTATTTATTTATTTGATAGAGATTACAAGTAGACAGAGAGGCAGGCAGAGAGAGGAAGAGAAGCAGGCTCCCTGCTGAGCAGAGAGCCCAATGCGGGGCTCGATCCCAGGACTCCGGGATCATAACCTGAGCGGGAGGCAGAGGCCTCAACCCACTGAGCCACCCAGGTGCCTTGAACTTTTTATTTTAGAAGAGTTTTAGGTTTTCAGAAAAGTTCCAGTACAAAGAGTTGTCTTATACCCCATCGCTCATAGTTTCCTCTATTATTAACATCTTACATTATTAAGGCACTTTAGTTACATTATGATTGATGAACTAGTATTGATACATTATCATTAACTAATGTCCGTAGTTTATTCTGATATCCTTAGTTTTTCCTTAATATTCTTTGTTGTTGTTGTTGTTGTTGTTCAGGATCCCATTCAGGATATCATATTACATTTAATATCATATTTCTTAGGCTTCTCTTGGCTCTGACTCTTAGACTTTCCTTGTTTTTGATGATCTTGACAAATCTGAGTACTGCTCACACTGACTTAGCTAGAAGTTTCAAGCTTGCTCATTAGAAGAAAATGATGAGACCCACTCCCTCACTCCCCAGATAAAGCCCCAGTAGAGAAGGATATCATGTATTAGGAACTATAGGATAGGTAAGACTCACAAAGACCTAGCAAGGAACTCTAACAAGAGATTGGATTCCTTTGGGACACCAGGCTTTTTCAGCAAACCAGCATGTAAAGTAGCTAAAAGCGTTGAACACTGAGAAAAACCACGTTCTATTATCAATTGTACTCATAGCAGGTACAATATTTTAATTAATGAAGCAGAGAGGGGGAAATAAGTCATCAAAAGACTCGAATGGCATTCATATATATTTGAATTTTCTTATTTCAACATATTCTTTCTTAAAAAATTTTTTAGTACACACATAAAACTTTACATCTTAAATCTAACATCTGAGACCTTGTGTATAGCAATAAATCTAAAGTATTTTTGCAGCCCATTCTGTCATAAAAGGCCAATTTTCATCCAAATTATCAAGAACAAAATATAGAAGTATCACTTGTAGACTCTAAGAGGAGATTCAGTTGTGGTAACATTGTTTAGCATCACTTGCCAGTGACAAGGTGGCCTTAAGTATTTATTAAAATCCTGAGTCTCTGTTTCTATTAATACTTGAGGGGATTGAATCATTGACTTTTCCAAGCAACTTTACCAAAGTCTGTGAAATGATTGCTTGTCATCATTTAAGGATCATTACTGGTCTGTACCTTATGGCCTGGAACCTGTTTTTCACTTATCTGTAGTTGTCCAGAAATAGACGTACCATAGTATACAATTTATTTTAATTTAGGCAAGATATTTCCTACCGGGAAAAATGTTGTTATCTGTGCTTCGTAGCAAAGAGGATGAGACTTTTCAGGGACGTTTAAATAGAGGGAATGAGGCTCCACAGTCAATCAGAAGGCACTTATTTCCTTTATTACTTGGATTTTAATTAGCTACCAAAATCAACACCTCTTTCAGGTGTTGACCTTTCGTTGGTGGTACATTTGCACTTTCAGTCGTGGAGCCCTCTTTAACCAGTTTGAAATGTCTGAAGCTAACAGGCTAAATATGAAGGGGAGACAGATGGTAGTTCTTCCTTCCTCTTTTGATTAGTTTGAGCTTAAGAATTTCAGTATGACCAAAAATTTGGTCAGTGTGTGTATCTGCCTGTAGCTCTTGCTTTAACCAAAGCCATTTATACTTTGTTGCCTCAACGCAATTAAATGGAGTGAAGATGTTGAGTTCCTAATTCAGCAAATGCATTCTGAACATGTAGTGACTTGCTGACTCTTAATTTACCTTAAGAAAACGAATTCTAATAGGAGCTCCAAACAGCAAATCTCCTATTATGGTGAAAGGCAAAGCAGTTTCTCATGCCATGAGGGAAAACAGTACAAGGAAGGTGGACTGAGTTCCATTACATACCTACTTTTAGAGTGAGTGTTAATTGCGTGGGACAGCCCTGGATTTTGAAATGTGATCCCAGTGTTTATCAGAAGTTCGTACATCCATCCCTTTGTCCCCTCCATCTGTCCTTATTTCCATTGTTCTCCTTTATGGTTTCCTATACTGGTCAATTTAATATGCTTTGGTTACTAGTGTACTCCAAAGGACCTTTGTGCTTCTCCACTTTCTGATTGAAATATTATCTCAAAAATTCAGGACCCAAGATTTATCAGTTTGTATTGGGTGGGGGGAAAATTATGTTGCCACAGCCTGGAGAAATTTCCATGTAAGGGCCCAATTCAAGTCAGAGTTACAGATCACTTGCCTTAGGTTTTACCACAAATGTACATCAGAGAGCCCACCATACAGAGTCATCTGTAATTTCCCCATTAACTAGTCCCTTCACTTCAAGTGCACACAAGCCAGCATGAATGGCTACCACCCAGGCAGCAGCTCTGGCATGAAGAGAGAAGGAAAGAAAAAGATGTTGGGTTTTTGTTGGTTGGTTGATCTATCTTGATTGGCTTTGGGATGGGAAAACAATAGGGCCAGGCTTGTCTTCCTTCTTATTTTGAATGTGGCAGCTCTTTTGGTATTTTTTTATTTTTAAAATCTTTTGTGAGAGGGTGATATCATTTTTAGCTCTGTGTTTTAGAAAGTTGGTGCTAATGTTTAAGTTATAATGGGCATAAAGGAATATTAGAGTATCACGCTACGAGCTACTTAGCAAATGAGCAATCGACAATAAAAAGGAAATGAGAGAGTTTCTCCATGCCCGTTTTGGATATTTATATGGTTTTTGAAGCTCTTCATGTGCCTCCAACCCACCCACACAACACCATTAAAAAAAATATGGTGTGTGTATCAAATACAGCCTGAATTTCCATGAAAGCATTCCAAAAGAAACTGTGAGTTGCCCATGTAACCAATTTTCCCCTGAATTTTCCTGTGTAAGTGGAAAAAAATAGTTGTTCAGGTTTTAGCCACACTCGGGCATACTGGCTTCATACCTGTTTCAAAATGTGCTTGCAGAGTATGAAGGGCCATCTTTAAAGACAAGGCTGCGTAAAAAAGGGCAACAGGCCAATTTGCTTTATTTATTTATTATTATTATTTTTTTAATCAGAGAGAGAGAGAGCAGGAGCGAGCAGAGGCAGAGGGAGAAGCAGGCTCCCTGCCGAGCAAGGAGCCCGATGTGGGACTCGATCCCAGGACGCCGGGATCATGACCTGAGCCGAAGGCAGCCGCTTAACCAACTGAGCCACCCAGGCGTCCCGCCAATTTGCTTTATTAAATAGAAGGGAGATGCTATTAAAAGTGCTCTAAAAAGCAATCTACCTTTTTCCTTTTTCACCCCCTGAATGTTCAATGCCCATCTCACAAACAGTCTTGGGAAACCACAGTACAAAATTAAAGGAAGCAATTCTTTTCTTTAGTTAAGAACTCTATACAAGTTCAAACTAAACTCTGAAACTGTTCTAGGTGCCCTGGACATTCCTCCCACCCCCTGTGTTTTGATAGAATACATAACCCAATAAAAACTGTGCTGTAGGACAAATGGTCTCTTCTCTATTCATTGCCGTGTCTGTTCTGTGCTACTGTTTTGCCACCCAAATGTGACAAAGTGGCGTGCTGAATGTATGAAATCTGCCATAAGCTGCAGGAGGACTCGTGAACGCCAGGGAGGTTTGCAGTTAGGGCTCGGACATCAGTTTTGCCATCTGTCTCTGTGGGCAGTATAAAGGGAACTTGAATCTAGGTGTCTCCATGCATCACATTAAAAGTTAGAAAACGTTTTGTGTGCATTTGTGGGTTATTTTTCATAGGCAGAAAAACCCAGTGTGTGGTTGGCAGAACATGAGGGAAAAATCATCCCCAGATGATCTGGAAGAAAAAGTGAAACCATACATCTGTCTATCTTTACTAGAGGTTTCTTTTCTGTTAAGAGGTGTCCCAACTCCTTTTCGGGGTGGCAAAAAATATGGCCAACTTGTCTCTTGAAAATGGATAAGTATTAATTGGCTAGATGGATCTTTTTCATCATCTGAGTTTTACTGAATATTTGGGAGCAAGAATCCCTAAAAGCTTCCAGGTATTTGGAAGCATGAAGGTTTTTTGTCAAGTGGTATAGCCTGTGACCTTCATTGTCAACTTTATTTCCTTTCCTCTCTATTTTTCTTCCCTTATACCCTTACTGTTCTGAAGGAGGCATGCTCTGGCTAGGCCTTGTTGGGTTTCTGCAGGTACTATGTGGGATGTCTAAACAGCCTTACAGAAACCCATTAGATCCAGGGAAAGGGACCCCTCCCCCAACAGATTTTTTTCACATGTGTCTCTTTCCCATATCTCCCTCTTATTTGACAAATGTAGGCTTGGAAACTTGCCCCTTTTCTGTTCCACATTCAACTTTGATACCTGGTATGGTGGCTGATCAAGTATAGTGAGATCTATAAAGCAGGAAATGATTCTAATATCTATCAAAAGCATTTAGGAAAAGAGAGTTGAAGTAACTAGAAATCAGAGTGCAAACATCACTGCTCCCTTCTTTAAGAGATTTGGACATCTGTGTTGGCATAAAAAGGTCATTTTGGGCTTGAGGGGTTTCACATTGCTCCTTTAAGTTAGACCTTCAATGTAAACTATTTTCAACACTTGCCATGAAGAACAAATGACCTTTAGTTACTTGCCCAGAAGACAAGTAAAACATAAACACAATAAATACAGTTTGCTGGGATCTTATCCCATCCTTATTTTAACTTTCTATTAAAATATTCTAAAAACATAGAATCCTTGAAATCCCCTTGGATTAAAATTAATTTGTGATACTTCTTGAATTCTGTGGACAGTTTGTAATAATGCCACTTAATGGAAATCACCTAAGATCACCTATATGCTTCAGAACACATGCTGGACTTAGTTATTTACAGTAGATAGACTTGAAAGGGGTGTGGGTAGAATGGCATCAGGATTACAGAATGATTTTTAAGTATTGGCAGGTCTTACTTGTGGCAAAATAAAAGATTTACTATTGAACATTTTCAAAATTGAATGTAACATTTCTAATTAGATCTAACTGCAGTTGTAGTCGTATTGTAGGTCTTTTTGTAACTTACTGGTCAGGCATGCCCTGCATCTGGAACATGCATCTGTACTAGGAATTTGGCAACTCTTTGTAGCAAATAAATAATAGGACAGGGCCTATAGAATAAGTGGCTGAGGAATTTTTTTAACCTTAAGTAAAAGCAAACATTTTAAGTCATGCTTGAATAGATCCATAACAAATCCCTGAATTATCTGCATTTTTTTCTCTCTTTTTAAAGTCCACACCTTTGACAGTTTGACAAACTAAAAACTAAATATTTTAGTTTTGCTCCAGGGAAGTAAATCTTATTTAGTTTTCCTCTACTGTGTCTTAAATGGGAGATAAAGGTCTTCCCTGATCCTGCTATGGGAGAAGGATAAGAGCCAAACTCCTATTATCTTCTAAGCTTTGGTATGAAATGTAATGAATCCTAACGTCATCCGGACTCTAAAACTGTATTAAAAATTTTCCCTTTTGGTAACAAAGAAGAAAAAGAGAACACCAGTTACAGTAGTCCCCTTTATCCCCAGTGTCACTTTCCTTGGCTTCAGTCACCCTTGGTCAACCAATGTCTCAAAGCCCATGATCTTCCTAAGGCATCAGCAGAAGGTCAATCATAGTCTAACACTATTGTCACAATGTCTGTGTCATTTCATCCCATAGACATTTTATCATATGATAGCATCACAAGATGGGGGAGTACAGTATAATAAGGTATCTTTAAAAGGAGATTATATTCCCGTAATTTTAATTATAGTCTATTGTTATAATTGTTCTTTATTATTATTATTGTTAATCTCTTACTATGTTGAACTTATAAACTAAACTTTATCGTAAGTTTGTATGTATAGGAGAAAACTGAGCGTGTATAGGGTTCAGTACTATCTGTGGTTTCACGTATCCAGTGGGGTCTTGGAACATATCCCCCATGGACAGGGGGCCTGCTGTAGGATGAACCTGATGGACTTAGGCATTTATTCATCTCCTAGCAGCTATTTCTTTATTAAAGAGACATTAGAAGTTGTAATGATGATAGCCTATTTCAATGGGACCCCGATCTAAATATTCATTGTCTTTCCTTGGGTGAAATATCTCTATTACTAGAATGTCAGTAATTACAGAGGTAATTTTTATGGCTTTGGGGTCATTTCCTGTTTTGAATGGAGTATTAAGGAAGCTTATGTGTTTTTATTTTTACTTTTTTATTTTTTAAAGATTTATTTGTTTATTTTAGAGAGAGAGTGTGCATGTGGGGGGAGGGGCAGAGGGAAAGGGGATTCTGGAGTGGAGCCCCCCCACCCCCCAACACACACACTGCAATGCTGGGGCTCCCCAGAATCCTAGGATCATGACCTGAGCTGAAATCAAGAGCTGGATGCTTAACTGACTGAAGCCATCCAGGCACTCCAGTTTACATGTTTTTAAATGAAGAAATGGGCCATGGGAAGTACTCAAAGAAATATTAAGGAAACATTTGGGCAATCCAGCCACCTCAAACACTTGTTTATATACCTTTTAATGAATATTCATAAAATACTCTGTTTTGTGCAGACTTCTCATGTATAAAGTCTCCTTGTAATATTTACCTTTTGATTTTTGCAAAAGGAACATTGCAGGTATTTAGAGAATGCCTGTTGGGTTTTGAAAGTTAAAATATTATAAATATAAAATATATAAAAACATAATATTATAAAACATAAAATATAAAGAGAACTTATCCCCCAATTTTTTAAATTTAAGTTTTATTTTCAGGTAAATGAAGCAAGATATAAATCTTCCTTTGGTTCTAATTCTAAATTATTTGGGAAATCTACAGTCTTTTCAAGGAATAATTCATGGACTTATCTTACTTGTTGGGGTATAGGGAGCTAGGTTGGTCAATGATAAGTTTTGGTCAGTTTTTTTTGATCAGCCTCTGATTATAGCAAATGCCTGTGGCATGGAAGTTTGTTTAATGTTCTTTTCTAAGTGACATACAGGCAACTATCTCCAGTTTTCATTTATTTTCTCTAGACTCCCAAGGCATCCTCCAACATGTTTTGTGTTTCTTTTGTTAATTTAAAAAAAAAAAAAAAAGCAGACTTGGTGGAGGTGTTTTATTTAGATATCAGCAAGGCATTTTTTGATGACATCGAAACCTGTGACATTAGAGTCAAAGAATGCTGATTACATGCCTTCTGGTGTCTTGCCAGAGGGCTCTCTCCCTTATTATGGTGTATAACTCACTCTCTCAATGAGCACCTTGCTGGTTAGGAAGATCAGATTTGAAGAGCCTTCAGGACTAGAATAAATTAACAGTATGTTGTTTAATAGTCTGAGAGTTCAAACTCAGTAGGATGGAATAGGTCATTGATATTGTGATCAATATACAGTTTCTACCACAGGAGATAGTAAAGAAGTGATTTCCTCATATCACAAGGGAAAGGGTTTAATGGCTTTAGGGGCTCAGTGTGGGTTAACATTGTTGTATTGCTAAGATTATTTGGGCTGACCCCCCCAAACTAGTTTGGTATTGGATTGCACTGACAGAAGTTGAGCATCTGTTCAAGGGCAGTAATAAGGAAGTGCAACTACTCTGTAACATTTTAGGAGTCTTATTGTTAACTACTTTTAAGTCACACCTTAAAAGTATTACAGGAGATCCCAACCAGAATGATGAGGGGACTTGAGAAAGAGACAGGAGAATAAAGGCTTCGGGGTCAAGGTGGCTCCCAAAGGCAAAGGATCTTTGGAGGCAAGTGTATTTAGATTTCTTTCTTGTTCTGCTATGATGGGGAAGGTGGTGAGGGAGAGCTCAGTCAAAGGAAGAGCCTTTTCTTATAATAGCTTCAGACTGGAGTGGGCTTTCATTAGAACGTGTGGGCTTCCTGTTAGGCTATTATCTGTTAGGCTGTTAGAGAAGAAACTCTTTATCTGGTAATGGTTGGACTGGATCACTTCTGAGTCTCCTTTAGGTTCTGTGATTGTTGAGTTCTGAGATTATTTATTGAAAGTGGTATGGATTTTCAGTTAATCTATTATATATGTTATATCCCAAGATAATTACAAAAGTAGGAAGGCCCTGAGAAATAATTATTATCAGGAGGCATGTAGTGGGTATGTATAAAATGTAGGGATAAAAATCATCATGGTAATAGTTGCTTGAAAGACTCACATTTTTGACAGATAGAGAAGGGGAGACGAGGGGAGAGGTGACAAAAAACATTTAATCATATTAGTCGACGAGGTGTCAGAATAGGAAAGTATATAAGTAATAGTTGCCAATTATTGATACCAATTGTATATTAGACATTTTTGGTGGGTACTTTTATATACATCTTTCTAGCTATCACAACAAATGGGAAAGGTGCTTGTGAGGCATGTTCTTCAGATGAATACACGGAGTGAGTGCCGAATGGTTGCCATGTAACAAGCCAATGGCAGAGATTCAGCAAAGACTTTCTGGTCCAGTCTGCTCTTTTTCTACATTACTAAAAAGCCTTGCTAACAGTTTGGACCATGCTGTGGCTTTAATGCCAATTCTGAACTGCTCATATCCCCATCTGAACTACTGCTAAAGTTATTTTTTAAATAGCCTCCAAGATTAGAGTCTTGATTATGAGGGCTAGAAAATCTTGGAATCATTCATACAAGTTGGAGTCAAGCACCCCCAAATGTTATTTTATTATCTAGCCTATGCTCTTATTATTATTTGTTGGGATTTCGTATTCACATTTTTCAGTCTTCATTCTGCTGTGATATATTATTAGTGTTTCATTGAATAACTTGTATTTTTTTCCCTTTCATTATTTCACTTGAAGTCATCTCAATTTTGGGGGGTGTGGGTGGGGGTACAGATTATTTCCCCAGTACCTAAATGCTCTTGTTCCCTTTTCCATCTGTCAGAATCTTGTGAATCCTCCTTTAAATTCCAATTCCTGAATCTGCTTTAAATCTTTATTTCCCTTAGAGCTTCTTATCTCTCTGAACACAAAAGCATAGGTTCTCCCTCATAGGTTTTTAAATTATCTTCAATAAAGGGCCTTATGTTCTCTATTTTTTTCATTTGCTTATGTTTTCTTTTCACCTTCAGATTTCAACTTTTTAGATTCAGTCTTATATAAAACAATGGGTTGAATGAGTAAAAATTAATGATGACTATAACCATTTGATGGGAGATGCCTGGATGGCTCAGTCAGGTAAGTGTCTAACTCTTGGTTTCAGCTGAGATCATGATCTCGGGATTATGAGATTGAGCCCCACGTTGGGCTCTGAACTCGTGCAGAATCTGCTGGAGATTCTCTCCCTCTTTCTCCCCTTCTGTTCCTCTTGTACTGTGTGCTCTCTCTCTCTCAAATAAATAAATCTTTATAAAAAAATCATCTCATAGGCAGAATGCTGTGCATTTTGGGGGAAGGATCCGAATATTCACTGGAAACTGAATTCACAAATCATTTTGACACAGTAGATTTTTAAAAGAAAAACAAAGACCACCTGTTATTTTGCATGCACAATGTTAATTCCCACTGTGAAAATGTAATTCAGTTTCTTTAGGAGAATTATTTTATCACAAGGCATTTTGTAATAGTAAGTAATCCCAAAACACATAGATATATACATATATGGCCACACACAACTCCTCTGTAGTGTAAAAGTCTGAATGTGCTCAGCTGTGATCATTTCTTTTCTAGAAGAAAGCAACAAATGCAACATTCCTAATTAATATGATTTAAAACATTGTCACCTAGCAAAAGGCAGGGTGATTCAATATTATCTCCAGTAAAGCATCTTATTTCTGTAACTCATTTTTAATTAAGAAAACATGGTCCTTGTCCTCAAGATGTTTGAATCAAAATTAAGAAGAGGGAAAGTCTTTAGTTAAATGCTGCCTTCGTACTAACCCAAATGGAAACAAAGACAAGGACCAAAATATTAATGAGTTGATGGGATTGACTTATGAGAAAAGATTAAAAGAACTAAAAATGTATAATGTGGCTAATGATTGCTATGGTAAGAGACATGATAAATAGTCAAATTTGCCCCTTTTTTAGGTTTTGGGGACCAAGGACTCTTCATACAGGCAGGGTGATTTTATTAAACAACAAATTTCATACATTTCTTGCAGATCTTTTAAGTCAGCAGCATCTTGCAACTCTTTTAAGTCAGCAGCATTTACAAACTTGAAATGTAGTGGACAATACAAATATAATAAATCCAAGCTTTTGTGACATAATATATAGGTGATTAAATACTTTCCTTACATAGAGAATGATTTTTTTTATTAAAGTTTGGTTGATGTAGAATATTTTATTAGTTTCAAGTGTACAACATAGTGATTCACAATTTATATATACATTATTAAGTGATTGCCAAGCTAAATCTAGTTTATCATCTGTCACCCACAAAATGGTCACATATTATTAACTATATTCCCTATGCGGTACGTTGTCTCCCCTTGTCTTATTTATTTTGTAACTGCAAATTTGTATCTTTTAATTCCCTTCCCCTATTTTGCCAACCCTCCCTCCCTCCTCTGTGATAGTTACCAGCTTGTTCTGTGTATTTATGAGTCTGTTTCTGGGTTTTGGGTTTTTCTGTTTTGTTTTGTTTTTTAGATTCCACATATAAGTGAAATTACACAATATTTGTCTTTCTCTTTTTGACTTATTTCACTGAGCATAATACCCTCTAGGTTCATCCATGTTGTTATAAATGACAAGATTTCATTCTTATTTATGGCTGTGTATTATTCCATTGTCTGTGTGTGTGATATACACACACACACACACACACACATACATATATATAGCACACATCCATACATATATATACACACATACATATGCTTTTGTATGTGTGTGTGTGTGTGTGTGTGTGTGTGTGTGTGTGTGTGTATACCCTTTTTTATTTGAACTATAGTTGGCATACAATGTTATTTCAGTTTCTGGTGTTCTACATAATGATTTGACAATTCCATACATTATACAATTCCCACCATGGTAAGTGTAGTTATTATCTATCACCACCCAGAATTATTACAATATTATTATTATTATTTTTAATTAGCAATAATTGCACCTCAGATAAACCTCATTGGCTATGACACTGCCACTGTGCAAAGCTTATTATTATTATTTTTTTAAAGATTTTATTTATTTATTTGACAGACAGAGATCACAAGTAGGCAGAGAGGCAGGCAGAGAGAGAGGAGGAAGCAGGATCCCTGTGGAGCAGAGAGCCCGATGTGGGGCTCCATCCCAGGACTCTGGGATCATGACCTGAGCTGAAGGCAGAGACTTTAACCCACTGAGCCACCCAGGTGCCCCTTATTACAATATTATTGACAATATTTCCTATGCTGTACTTTTCATCCTGTGACTTACTTATTTTGTAACTGGAAGTTTGTGCATCTTAACCCCCATTATCTATCTTGCCCATCTCCCCCAATCCCATCCTCTTTGGTAACCATCAGTTTGTTCTCTGTATTTATGAGTGTTTCTGTTTTTGTTTGTTCATTTGTTTTGTTTTTTAGATTCCACATAAATATGAAATCGTATGGTATTTGTCTTTGTCTAACTTGTTTCACTTACATAATACCTTCCATGTTGCTATGAATTACAAAATTTCATTCTGTTTTATGGCTGAGTAATATTTCTGTATGTAAATACCACATCTTTATTTATCTATCAGTGGACACTTAGGTTGCTCCTATATCAAGGCTATTATAAATAATGTTGCAGTAAGCATAGGGGTACATGTATCTTTTTGAATTAGTGTTTTTGTTTTCTTTGGATTACTACCTGGAAGTGGTATTGCAGGATCATATGTTCTATTTTTAATTTTTTGAGGAATCTCTGTCCTGCTTTCTATACTGGCTGCACGAATTTATATTCCCACCAGTAATGCACAAGGATTCCCTTTTCTCCACATCTCACCAACACTTGTTGTTTCTTGTCTTTTTGGTAATAGCCATTCCAACAGGTGTGAAGTGATATCTCATTGTAATTTTTTTTAAAGATTTATTTATTTATTTTAGAGAGAGAGAGCACAAGCACGAGGGGCAAAGGGAGAGGGAGAGAGACTGTCAAGCAGACTCTGTACTGAGTGCAGAGCTAAACATGAGACTTGGTTTCATGACCCTGAGATCATGATCTGAGCTGAAACCAAGGATCAGATGTCTAATCAACTGTACCACCCAGGAACCCCTCTCTTCGTAGTTTTTGATTTGCATTTCCCTGATAATTAATGGTGTTGAACAACTTTTTATATACCTGCTGGCCATCTGTATGTCTTCTTTGAGGAAATGTGCATTCAGATCCTCTGCCTATTTTTAAATTGAATTGTTTATTTTTTAAATATTGAGTTGTGTGTGTCCTTTATATATTTTAGATATTAATTCCTTATTGGTTGTATTGTTTGCAAATATCTTCTCCCATTCAGCAAGTTTCCTTTTTGTTTTATTGATGGTTTCCTTCACTGTGTAAAAGCTTTTTAGTTGGATGTAGTCACCTTTGTTTATTTACTTATTTATTTTTTGTTGCCCTTGTCTGAAGAGACAGATCCATAAAAATATTGCTCAGACTGATGTCCAAGAATTTACTGCTTATGTTTTCTTGTAGTTTTTTGGTTTCCAGTGTTACATTTAAGTCTTCAATCCATTTTGAACTTATTTTTGTATAATGTGTAAGAAAATGGTCCAGTTTCATTTTTCTGCATGTAGTTGTCCAGTTTCTCCAGAATTTACCAAAAAGACTGTCTTTTTCCCATTGCATATTCTTGCATCTTTTGTCAAAGATTAATTGACCATATAAGCATAGGTTTATTTCTGGACTCTTTCTTATTTCCTGTTCCATTGATCTGCGTGTCTGTTTTTGTGCCAGTACCATACTGTTTTGATTACTATAGCTTTTAGTAGACAGAGAAATTTTTTCTTAATTTAATAAAAGCACTTTGAGGACTTCATGTGTTGTTTGGAGACAGAACTGATGAAGAAAATGAACAAGATTGCTTGTAAAATGAGCTTTGTGTGCAGAGCTTAAAATATGGAAATGCTTAGAAAACCGATTTATAGCCAACTTAAACTCATTATGGCCAAATTATCATTACCTAGTAGCTAAACAAAAATGTAGATAATGTAGGTGTTGATCCTACATTATCTACATTGTTGAGCCTACTGCCATTCAGGTAAAGTAGCTTATGTGGACAGATAGCTGTTAAAAGAAATCAAAAGACCCTGTAGATGACCATTAATGCATCTGTGAAACAAAGGACTTCCTCTACCATTGGCAACTGGAATAATGGTAAAGTACACAAGTACTCATCTGCTTTTCAGTTTTGATTAAGAAGACTGTCCCTATTATTAGCATCTCATCTAAGAGGAACTTATGTGCATTTAAATAACTGAAATAAAGTGACAAAGAATGGGGATGCCCAAAATGAGGTTTAGTTTCTGTGGTGAGTGATTCAGAAAAGCCCCAAAGAACTTTCACTGAAAGAGAAGATTGCTCTAGAGCTAAGTTAATTTCACCTGGTGCTTTCACTTTCCAGAGAAATTCTACATGTTGTTACTATCTTTTGTTTTGGGTAAAAGAAAAGGAAACATTATCATCAATACAATTTTATTTTTGATGATTAGAAAAACCTTATGCTTTTTAAAGGAAAATTAAGTAATCTGTCTACAATGTCTCTCTCACTAGTCAATGCACTGAGGAAATAAGTGGCATTGTAACTGAATTTGAATTGTCTCAAACCTTGTTTCAACTCTGCATTTTCACTGTGGTTATCAGTATTTTCCCTCTAGCTGATAGCTGGTAGCCCTGGAAATATATTTATGTATTTGTATATTTATGTGTGTAAATATGTTTATATATTTACACATATGCCCACCAAGGAGCAAAAACATCCAAGATTGATTTTCCATTGAAGAATAAACATTGACATAAGTAACATCTATCAGTGAGATAATTTAGAGCAACCTTTTATTCACAATACTCTCACTGTAACTTTTCAACTGTGCCAATACATGTCAATTATCCACATTCATGTCATTTTCTGTGCTCTTTGTGGTCTTTTAAAGACACATTATAAATTTAAAATGTAGTATAAAATGGAATCACATGAATGAAAAATTATTTTGAAATATACATTTTCCAGAGTGAAGAACTTTGAAATGTCTACTTTTTCTATATACTTGATTCATAAATACACTGTTTGTAGAAAGGTTGGACAGACTGAAATTGAATTTCAGTGAAAAATTGTGAAGATTTTTATTCCTTAGGAGATCTAACATTCCATCCACACTGATTAAGGATTTCTTACATCTTCACTCTGATATATATTGATATGTATAATAGTAATAGTAGTGGGTAGAATGTCATTTCTGGTAATGCTGTATGTCAGCATTTCAAAGACAGAAAAATCTATGAGTAAAATTGTTCTTAATGTGTTATCATTGCCAAATGAAAGCTGGTCTGATTTCCCCATTCTCTCCTCTAGGGAATTATACTTATCTTTCATTCTGTGTCAGGAGAAACTGTCATTTAAGGGCAATTTTTGTTCCTATGCTGGCATATTTCTTTTGTTTATGTTCTTTCTTTTCCCATATGGGAATCTTTCTCAGCATGTGAGTGTACAGCTTATCCATGCATAAATGGCAGCATTTCTTCTTCTTCTGTTGTCTTAGGAGTTGTTGCTGTTTGAGAGTTGCTGCGTAGGATGGATACTGAGGGGAATGACAATTTTCTTCTAATGTCTGAAGTTAAACATAGTTCTGCTGTTCATGTTTTGTTTTGCTACTTAAGATCTCTCAACCTATAAGGCTTTTGATGGCTATATTAAGTATTATAAGTATACAATATCAAGAGTTCTCTCAGATCACATTCAATTTGCCAAAGGAGATTTTAAGAATTAATTTCAATATTTTCTGAATTTGGTCAAAGGGTCCCATTCTGTAAGCAGATAATCCAGACTGTACTGAGATTCTTGAGGATAGATGGAAGCTCAGTGTTAAGAAAACAGTATGGCACCATGGTTCAGAATGTAGGATCTAGGACCATAACTTGGGCAAGTTAGTTAGCTAGTTAGTAAGCTGTGTCTTTGTACTTCAAGCGCCCTCTTCTAAAAATAGTAATTGTATAGCTTTCAGAATTAAACCAATTAATATTGCCCACATTCTCAAAATTCTGCCTACAGGAGGTATCCAATAAGCATTAGTTACGATGATTTTTTTAAATTTTCCAGCACCTAGCACAGACCTGTCTCATATTAGGTGGCCACATAATAAGTAATATATGCAAAATTGAATAAATACCTGAATAATGCTTTGTCGTTTTCCAGTGTAAAATTCTGTAGAACTTCTGTTTCATTTAATACATCTTTATTCAAATTATAATTTGTGCAAGTATTATCTTAAGCACTTCAGAGTTGGAGATATATTACACATGTTATTGAAGAAGTGTGTGATCTTAGGGTAAGTTCTTTAACCTCCCTTTAGGTCATTTTCTTCAACTATAACAGGGTTGCTCTAACAAGTAGATGAGACCCTACATACTGAAATGCATATGTAGAGTGCTTAGCTAATATCTGGTTATAGTAAATACTTAGATGTTAACATATTCTCGTATGAGAGGTAAAACATGCATAAAACAAATATGCAGGGTGGGAAATGACATGTATAATAAGAGAGATTAAAGTGTTAGTTGTGCATATTTCTACCAGGGCAGCAGGAGGAGGTGGAGAGGAGTAGTTAGGGAAAGTAAGGAGGAGTTGACATTTGACTTGTCTATTGAAGAATGCGTGGAATTTAGACATCCTCTGTGCAGAGAGACGGCATTTCAGGTAGAGGGAACAACTCTGAAGACTCTCCTAATGAGAACAGTTGCAAAGTTCATCTTGGTTAGATTAAAGGAGGCATCTGTCCATACTATATCAGCTGGAAAGATAATGAACAGTAGAGTTGGGAAGGTAGATTGGAACCGGGTAGTAGAAGTCCTTGAACAGGTTAGATATTCTTTGTTGGGCATTTGTTTAAGATTTCTTTTATTTATTTATTTATGTATTTATGTATTTATTTATTTATTTGACAGACAGAGATCACAAGGAGGCAGAGAGGCAGGCAGAGAGAGAGGGGGAAGCAGGCTCCCCGCCGAGCAGAGAGCCCGATGTGGGGCTCGATCCCAGGACCCTGAGATCGTGACCAGAGCCAAAGGCAGAGGCTTTAACCCACTGAGCCACCCAGGTGCCCCTGTTTAAGATTTCTAAGCAGAGAAATCATGTGATCAAACGTTTTCTGAATTCATTCAGGAAAGTTTCATTTTGCATTTATAAGTAGGATGGGATGGGGATGGAGATATTGGAAGCAAATGCATTTGTCGGGGAGGTGTATTGGAACAGGACTTTCATACTGGAGCCAGCAAGGGATAATGAAGTCTTGAGGTAGTATGTGAGAATGCAGTGGAA
The DNA here is from genome assembly GCA_003697995.1 of Taxidea taxus jeffersonii. Classification (NCBI taxonomy): domain Eukaryota; kingdom Metazoa; phylum Chordata; class Mammalia; order Carnivora; family Mustelidae; genus Taxidea; species Taxidea taxus. Next base: position 9,685 of record ML111431.1, on the reverse strand, counting down.
AGAGCAGACAGCAAGAGAGGTTACGCTGGAAGAACTGGCAAGACGTGGCAGCTGGAGGTGGCAGGCGAGAGGACGGACTGATAGTGCTCCAGAACTTCTAGTTTTAGCTAACTAAGAGGATGCTGCTGCCATTAACAGAAATGGGGAACACAGGACATGGAGCAGGTTGAACAGGAATAGGAACAGTAACAAGCTCTGAGCTCTGTTTAGAATTTATTGAGCTTGAGATATTGGCTTCCATCCTGGCCATCTGGGTGGAGGGGTCTTTCTTTAAGTAGGTGGGAAAGAATATAATTCTTTTTATAAACCGTGAAATCTGTGGATGGTCGGTAAATATGGCAGAGTTCTGATAAAATTATTGAGTTACAGCATTATTTAAGAGTGCCTTGGTTTTTTTTTTTTTTCTATTAAGAAAATAATGAGAGAAGTACAAACAGACAGATGTAAAGGTGTTCTCCAGTGCTTTTAATGGATAAATAGAAATCTGTTCCTTTAGGAACTTAGGATATTGGTATCAAATACAATAAATTATGCTTAAATAGTGGCGAGACTTTATGATATATCAGGTGAAAGAATAAAATTCAAGATTAATTCTAGCATCCTACTAGTAATTTAAAAAAACTCTTTCAATATACTATCAAAAACATTGCTTAGGGTATGACAAAATAGTTAACCCTCAATTCTGGGTTCAATTTAGGTGTTGGACAAATTCACTTTTTTATGCTTATTTATATTTATTTTGACATTTTTGTGGATTTCTCATAAAGTTTGCTGCTTTTTAGTTTCCTTACAATCAATTTGATAAGTTAATAAAGTATATGATTCTTGGGCGAATTATTTAACTGGTGGCTTCCAATTAAAGGTAACATTATTTAGCTGTTGTTTTTTTTTGTTTGCTTTAATAGGCTTCAAGAGAAAGACAAACTATACAGATCAATTAGAATCTAGTATACTGTACTTTTATCTAAATGATTAGTACTTGTATCAAAATGTAAAGAAGTATAAATACAAATATATAAATAACAAATACTTACAGAGAACAGTGTCTACCAAGCTCTTCAATTTATAGTAGTATTGCTGCAAGTGTGACAATACTCGTCTCATTCTTTTTTTTTTTTTAAGATTTTATTTATTTGGCAGACAGAGATCACAAGGAGGCAGAGAGGCAGGCAGAAAGAGGAGGAAGCAGGCTCCTTGCCGAGCAAAGAGCCCGACGTGGGGCTTGATCCCAGGACAACTAGGATCATGACCCAAGCCGAAGGCAGAGGCTTTAACCCCTTGAGCCACCCAGGCGCCCCTAGTTGTCTCATTCTAAAGAGAACCTGAAACCCAGGGAATTAAGGGATTTACCTATTTAAAAGTAGTTTCTTATGATTAAACTGATATGGTCATTCATGTACAGTAGTGAAGAATTTATCTTTTCAGTATGTGTCCTTCATAGTGAGGGCATTTAATGTTTCTAAAAACTGCCAAGCAGTGGTCATTTTCAACATTCTGGTGGTGAAATGATGATTGTACGTGGGTCATAATGTTCTTTGACTAAATCTAATATGTAGCAATATATTAAAAAAATTTGAATCTCCATTCTAGAAGTTAAGTGTGAGTACACAATTAGAAATGATATCGGGAGGCTGTCAGACCATTAATTCTGGAATGTTTAACTTTATTTTTGAAAGGTGTCCTGAAATTTTCCTCTGATTGGAATTCTCATTCTTGTCAATCACTGAATCACAGACTAGATCTTTAGCGTCATTTAGTCCATCTCTATGGTAGAGATTTACTTTTTCAGTAAACTCTGGAACCTCACTGTGGTGAGGGACCAAACAAAGTATGAATAGGATACTGTCTTTGCCCTCATGGAACTCCTAGTTTTTTTTTTTATTTTAAAGATTTTATTTTATTTTTATTTATTTATTTATTTTAAAGATTTTATTTATTTATTTGACAGACAGAGATCACAAGTAGGCAGAGAGGCAGAGAGAGAGAGAGGAGGAAGCAGGCTGTCCGCAGAGCAGAGAGCCCGATGAGAGGCTTGATCCCACAACCCTGGGATCATGACCCGAGCCGTAGGTAGCGGCTTTAACCCGCTGAGCCACCCAGGTGCCCCGAACTCCTAGTTTTTTGAGGGAGGCCAGCACCTGGAGGCACGAGCAGTGCAACGTGATCACTGAAAAGAGGGAAGACGGAAGCAGAGACAGCTGTGAGAGCCTTGCTGGAGTCCCAGCCCTTTCAGCTGTCCAACTTCCTCTTAAACAATTACCACAATGGTTGGTTCACCATTTAGGTCCACCTTTTCTTCTGTTGGTCATTGTTAAAAGGATCCTTTGCTTTATTTTGTTTTCCTCTAATGGTTGACCCAAAATTGACCACCTTAGAACATCTATTTATGGGTCCTACTTGAATTCTCCACAACATAACTGCACTCTACACCAGTGTTTTGCAAACTATGTGATGAGGACCGGTTTTGGCTTTTTTTTTTTAACACTTCTAATCTGTCATGGATGGATGCTGTTACAAAACACAGTGGGAATGGATTTGGAAAATGGAAAGAAAATCAAACATATAAAATCCAAGCCCTGATTTTTTTCCTTATCATATTCAACAGACATAAAAGGACTCTGTCAAGTTGTTACAAATGTTTCTATGTCTTACTCTGAGATGCCATACCCCTCTCCATGCAAGTCAGTGACAAACAGTTGAAGGGGCAATCAATGATCCTAAGAGCATATACTGGCCAGCATTATTACTCAGCATGTTAAGCTGTCTTTCCAGAAAGCTGATAGTAAAATTTCCTCATCTGTTTCTAATTAAAGGTTAGAAATAGCTTGTTGACTTTCCTCTAATAAAATGCATTTTTTCTGTACTGTATGAAATGTAGTCTTTCTCTTGCTGGGTACTCATTGTTCTAGTACAGTGATAATACACAGGATGGTCAGAGCCAAGAAAACAAGAGAGGTGATAGTATTGGTTCCCACAGTGACTTTAGAGTGTCTCTTGCTCCTTTCTATATCATGTTCATCATTGTCACCTTCAGCTCCATTTATAAACATTTTCGTGTACTTACTTTTTTACAAGATACTATGCTAGGTGTTGGGGATATACAGATGAACAGCATGTGATTCCTACCCTCAAAGTGCTCACACTCTCGTGGGAGAGATTCTGACTCACTTCTGTTTTTAGGTATATTTAATACACTCACTAAGTTTTGATATACTCATACAAGTGATATAAAATAAATGTTAACCTAATAGTTTGTTGACTTTTACTCTTTTTCATTTCAAATGAATTGTAATTTTTTAAAAAAATATTTTATTTATTTATTTGAGAGAGAGAGAAGGAACAGTGGAAAGGGGCAGCAGGGAGAGAGAGGGAAGCAGATTCCCTGCTAAGCAGGAAGCCTGACATGGGGCTCTATCCCAGGACCTGGAGATCATGACCTGAGCCAAAGACAGCCACTCAACCGACTGAGCCACCAAGGTGCCCCTGTAAATTTCTTTTATGTAGATATAGAGTAAAACTCATGGTGATATAAAATTATTAAAAATCACTGAAAATTGGGGCACCTGGCTGGCTTGGGCCTTCTGCTCAGGTCGTGATCCTGGGGTGCAGGGATCGAGCCCCACATCAGACTCTCTGCTCAGCAGAGAGCCTGCTTCTCCCTCTGCCTTTGCCCTCTCCCCCTGCTCTCCTGCGTGTATGCAGTCACGCGCATTCTCTCACTCTCTCAAAGAGATAAGTAAAATCTTTTAAAAAATCATTTAAAATTATGATGATTACGATGTAGTAGTCATCTAGATTTTTCTTAGAGACCAAATTTTCCGCATGACAGCTATCAGGACTTAAAATGATATTACATTGGGTGTATCATCCAGATGGAGTTATTCAAATATGATATTAAGGCACCAAATGTAGGCAACCAGTTTTCTTGAATTGTAAGCCAGTTATTTTTGTTAGGTAAGTCATTCTAGAAGGGCTCTAATTAATAAATCTTGTTAAACCAAGCATCTAAGGCAAAATTAAATATATAGTAATATTATTTATGAATAAAATTATATATAAAACTTCATTGTTTTATTTTACATTTAAAAATGATCCTTCAAATGCGATAACTTCATTTCATCCATTTTTACTTGCTATCCTTCAGTCATTTAGTCCTTAAGAAAATAATTAATAACAACCTTTATACTAACAAAACACATTTATGCAAATGTTTCTTGAAAGTGTAGTATGCTGTATCAACCTTTCTTGGACACATTTTTGATTAATCAGGCATTTGACTACCTACTAAATGGTTTTCTTGTTCTGAGTAGTGCTTTAGTTTTCATCTCTTATGTATCCACCTAGCAGTCAGATACACAGAATAGCTTGATAAATTAACATTAAAATCACCTAACTCCCTTGTCAGGTTATGTCACTCCAGAATCTCAGATATTGGAAAATATGTTAGGATATTTGATGAGGATCAGAGAGGCTAGACCTTTGTGGACTGCTTCCTGACTGAGGGCCAACTCTAATTATTTGTGGAAAGCTCAGTCTTACATCTGTATTTAGACTCTTAAAGGGGAATATCATTTGGATTTGTTCACGAGTGATTGGACTATATATGTATATTTTGTTGTTTGATCTGGAAAAGAAAACCTAAAAGAAAAAAAATATGCTCCCAAGGTTTTGTGAGATCTGAAGACAAGAGATTTAAATATTAAATTTAACTAGCCAAGCTTCATATATGTAGATGGTTGAGAACACTGTAGTCAGGTTAAGTCCTGTTGCAGGGAATTTGCTGGTGTACTTCTATGGGGTCTGGAGCTGGAGTGGGGTGTGACAGAGCTGGCTCTTGGAGGCTGGTGTGGGTTCACGTGAGCCAGTTGCCTGCATCCCTTACCAACTCTGTGTTCCGTGAATTCATGGTGGGGTGGTAAGCTTGAAATCAGCCATCAGTGATTATTTCACTATGAAATTTGCAAATGCTGCAAGTTAGGGCTTTTTCTTTTTCTTTCTTCTTTTTTTTTTTTTCCTCCTGGAGAGTTGATTGTTAAACACCCACCAGCGCCGCATTGGTTTCAGCTTTAACTTTATTATGAAAGCCGATAGATACACTGATCATATTAGCTTAGTTTTAAAAGTGGGTCCCCCAGAAACTTTGGAAAGGTTCCCTCTGCATGTTACTATTCCAGAAACAGACATAAAGATTAATAGAAAGATGAATGCCTTTGAGTAGTTAATATTCTGTGATTAACAAAAGAGGGAAAATTCTTGATAGAGGTTAAAATCAGATGATGATTTTTTATTATAATTTCATATACTTTTTAATATAAGAAAGCTCCTCTCTCTCTTTTTTTTTTTTTTAAGATTTTATTTATTTATTTGTCAGAGAGAGAGAGAGAGAGAGAGCGTGAGCACAGGCAGACAGAGAGGCAGGCAGAGGCAGAGGGAGAAGCAGGCTCCCTGTCAAGCAAGGAGCCCGTTGTGGGACTCGATCCCAGGACGCCGGGATCATGACCTGAGGCGAAGGCAGCCACTTAACCAACTGAGCCACCCAGGTGTCCCAAGAAAGCTCCTCTCTTATGTACTGCAGAATGAGAAAGATCTTATGTACTATTCTATTGGTTATATATTAAAATAAATCACCATATGTGACATAGAAGGTACAGTTTTCAAATTATGTTATTTTGTTTGTGGCTTATGTTACATCATTTATAATATCATGTATGAATACATATGGCAATGACTACTTAGCATATTGTTTCCTAATTAAAATAAGGTATTGTTTCTGATAATGTTCTTACTGAAGGCTCTGGCAAATGAAGCTTTCTCTAAGTGTGCTTAGGAATTGCTTTGACAGGCTAGGGAGATGAAAAGTCAGCATGTACACAAACTCAACTGTTGGTGTATAAATCAAAATAGATTCCAAGTACAATTATCTATATTAGCGACTATTTGGGACCCTTAGAAAACACAGGCCACCAGTCAAGGGGTTCATTCATTTGGACACCAAATTCAAGTAAAACATCTGGAACGCAGTGAACCAGGGCACGGTTTCTCTTCTGAACCTTTAGTTGCACCGCGTCCTGTCCTCTTCTAGCAATGGTGCAAGGGTAGAAGGGGTGATTTGTCCATAATCAGGGGTTCTCACCTAATGAGCATTATCAGACCTGCTACTTACTGCTTACCACATTAGAAACTGAGGTGCAATCCTTGTGAGAGGAAACATGAAAGGGTGGGTAGTTACAGGTCACGCAATTCGCATTTCCCTTTAACCTTTCTAAGCGACTAATTCCCTTTCCTCCACTGGGCTGTCAATCCCGAGATCAACCCCCAACTTCCTCTGGGTTCCTTTCACACACACTTTGCTTATCTGTCTGAGTGGCGTTTGTCTGATCTTTCCTTTTGCATGTTTTTACTTTTAAGATCTTCTCTTTCTTATGTAAAAAAGGCAATTAGACTCGTATCTGTTTATTTTAAACAAAATGGCTGTTAATTAGTGTGATCAAAAACCCTGCCATTGTAGACTATGGGTTCCACTTTGTAGTTGCACTAAATTGAGTAGGGTTTGGTGCCAGTTGACATGATAACAACTCAAAGTCTGGCTTTTTAAAAAATTAATGAACAAACACATTTATGAGGCTTTGTTTTGTCTGGTTTAGATCTATAGGCTCTGAATGCATCAGAGTTCTTATTTTTTACTGACTAATGTTGTGGCTTATTAAAAGTACATAAAGTTATTGGAAAACTTTTTTTTTCTTTTGCTAACTTAATGTAATTGATGTGTGGAAGCCACGCCATTTTCATTTAATTGGTTCTTTTTTGATTTTATAAGTTAGAGCACAAAGTCTGTTTATTTATCCCATTATAACACACACTAACATTTATTTTTATTAAACTGTCAACTCACCAGACTCTAGAATCATCTTAAATGTTAGCCTCCTGAACAACCCCCCACCATGCCTCACATTTAACATTTAGAAAAAAACAAGCAGACTCTGGGTATTTATTTAATATAAACAACTTTAAGAGCATGGGTCAGTATGATCTAACTTAATTTCATACATCTTAAATATCCTCAGTACATATGATGATGGTAGTATTTTGAAGAGTCTCCTTTACAGAAAGATTATGTTCATGATACATTACATCTAAGGTAGAGAGCTTTAACAACATATACTAACATAATGTTTTATATTGAGGATTTAGACAAAGATAAATTTCTACTTCTGTAGTGAGAAAAATCAAAATAAAATATAATTCACCAGAACAGCTCAGCTCTAACATTCTGGTTAACTGAAATTTAAAACTCATCATTTATTTTTCACATTAAAGAGAAGAGTATCAAAAGGCCCAGTTCTCTGGATTTGTGCAAACTTCTTTTGAATTATGTTAAAATAAGAGAAGCTGTCCTAACCTAACTTTGCTAGATGTCTGGGAAAACTTTGGATTTACAACATACGCCTCAGATCATCTGTAAAACCGCAATAAATCCTGAATTTTGATTGACTACTTTGAAGAAAAATATTTGTGAATGGTAATAGATCAAAGTGTCTCACTAAAGTTATTTAGAGTTGGAAATCTAATAATTATAGTTTATTTAATTTTTATAGGATTCCAGGAAGTATTCTGTGCTCAATAATTAATTAATCCTTGCATTCATCTATACATGAGCATGTTTAAACTTTACAGTAACCCTGCAAGCCAGGGTTTTGCATACGAATCACAACTAAGTAGAAACTGAGGCTCTGAAAGCTCATGTATCTTGCTAAAGTTCACTTAGCTGGTAAATGACTCAGATCATTCTGACTCCAAATGCTTTCCATGACACTGTTTCCTATTACTTGTCAATAATAGGTTGTTTTGAAAAAGCAATATTTTCTTATTTTGTGAGGAAATCACATCATCATCCTACTTCTTTATGTTTAATTTCCCAAGCTAAAAAAGAGAGAATTCCCTCATTTCTCATGCTCCGGCTGTTTCGAATTCTTTATCAGATGCCCTTATGAATGGAAAGCTGTTCTAAATGGATTTAAGTGTTTCAGTGATCTTCATCACTTATCCTGGAAGGTTCCTGCCTTAATCTGTCCTCACTGTTGAACATTCTTTCTTGGTATTTAGCCTAAATTTACTTCTCTTGATTATACTCATTACTTCTAGTTACCTCCCTTATTGTGGATGTGTCAGTAATGATCTATCTTTAGCCAACTGGCCTTTGTTTACAATTCTTCCCACAAGATTGAGGCTGATGTTGTAATGATGCTTAGAGATGATATAATATAGATGTGGGTAATTGGGCAATCAAATTCAAAGTACATTCTAAACCTAGAATTAGTAGGAAAGTAATAAATGGCACTCAGTGTTGGTTTTCTACATCGTCTGTACTTTGGTTTGCATTTAAGAACATCTGTACTGGATACTTTAAGCTCATTCACATATAGTTATTTTGTATAGCTTATAATATTAGTGAATGCTAGCCTAATTAATAGCTGAGAAGTTTATTGTACATATATTATTTGATATGGCACTGATCTTTTATTTTTTATTGTTTGCACAAAATCAGCATCTCATACAATCTAACCTTTGATCATATTTGCTTACTGCTTCCTGCCCTCAAGTCCTTGATTTCCATTTCCTTTTCAGTAGTAATGAGACAAATTATCAAACAAGCTCATTTGAGGAAACTCCAATTGTAATCAGTTAGTTGATGGAGGAAGAGATTTTTGGAATGCAGCATTTATCCTCCCCTGTGGATACCCAGTGTAGTAATTTAAAGCTTAGTGTAGTGTATTGAGCACCCACAAAGTGAGTTTTACAAAGTAAAACCAGATTTCTTCATTCCACAGAGAATAGATATTTATTCATAAGCTGTCTGTGTCTGGGGATTTTTGTTTAGTTTTGTTTAACATTTTCATAATGTGCTAACCTGGGGCACCACTTTTTGTGTTTTTCTACAGAATTGAAGGTCTAAAGGCACGAGTTAAACAAAAGGCATCACAGAATTGTGAACCTAGAACATAAGCACACAGGGGGGAGAAATTCAACCCAGGAAGAACCATAAAAAGAGGAGAAGCCCAATGGAGAACCCTAAAATGTAAATCAGGAACCAAAGCAGAAATAAATGGAAGAAAGGGCAGGCTACAGCATTTAGGGCAGAAGCAGACCAGGCATTGTGAAGTTCAATAGAGAAAAAACTCATCTTCCCTGAAGACCAAGAGAGTGGAAGCACAGGAAAAGAAATATGAATATTCAAAAATAAAAACAGTTAAAGCCATAGACATAACACAGACTTAGAACCCTGAGAGACTAGGCATATAGGAAGTAGTAAAACAACAACAGTGGGAATAGGAGAGGACATCTCAAGAGCTGTTCTGTGGGGCTTTATTTGACTAAACCCTTCTGATCTGAGTGACTATGGGAGTTCTGGATTCTTTGAAGGCTGGGAGTAATCTTACGCATTTCTAATATTGGGGCCAGGCCTGGGAAATCAATAAATCTTAGTAGATAGCCACATCTCTAAAAGCTAACACTAACATGGTACCTACTATGTTCTAAATACTTCATATATTATATATGAACTAATTTAATCTTCACAATAACCTGATGAATGTAGTACACCATGGCTACATCCCTATTTTACAGATGAAGAGCAGATACTAGAGAGATTAGATAAATTGCCCAAATTTATTTGGCAATTGCAAGC
>RCUC01167409.1:0-97261 GCA_003697995.1 Taxidea taxus jeffersonii | reverse complement strand
GAGAGGACCAATGTCTACTAAGACAACATGGGTACAAGGTGCAACTGGCATCAAACCCTATAGATGGACTACCCGGAGGACAGTAGACTTGGGAATAGGCCAAGTAACCCACTCATTTTTAGTTATTCCTGACTGCCCCTATCCATTGCTTGGACGTGATCTGCTAACAAAAATGAAAGCTCAGATACAGTTCACGGGTAATGGGGCTTCTGTGACGGACTTAAAAGGAAAGCCTGTTAGTATACTAATAACTAGTAAGTTAGAAGAGGAGTATAGGCTGTACCAGCATCCCAAGCTTGAGTCTCCAGAAAATGAGTGGCTACGGGCATTTCCCCAAGCATGGGCAGAAACTGGGGGAATGGGACTGGCAAAACATCGTCCTCCAATCTTTGTGGAGCTTAAAGCTGGGGTAGATCCGGTAAAAGTTCGCCAGTACCCTATGTCACTAGAAGCAAAGAAGGGGATTACTCCTCACATCAGAAAATTATTAGATTTAAGAATCTTGAAACCCATCCAGTCAGCTTGGAATACCCCGCTGCTGCCTGTCAAAAAGCCCAATTCTGATGACTACAGACCAGTACAAGATTTGAGAGAAGTTAACAAGAGGGTGACGGACATTCACCCAACAGTCCCAAACCCATATACCCTGCTGAGCTCCCTATCACCAAGCCATATGTGGTATACTGTGTTAGATCTAAAGGATGCCTTTTTTAGCCTGCCCTTAGCCCCACAGAGCCAAAACTACTTTGCGTTTACCTGGCACGATCCTGAAATTGGGATAAGCGGTCAATTGACCTGGACCAGACTGCCTCAGGGATTCAAGAACTCGCCTACCATCTTTGGTGAGGCGCTACATGAAGACCTAAGTGAGTACCGCTCCAAAAATCCCAAAATAAGCCTATTGCAATATGTGGATGACTTGTTAATAGCCGCTCTAGACCAGGATAGCTGCCTAAAGGGAACGGCTAGGCTCTTAAAGACTCTTGGCAACCTGGGCTATAGGGCCTCAGCTAAAAAGGCACAAATCTGTAAACCTGAAGTCACTTATCTGGGCTTCATACTGAAAGAGGGCAAGCGTTGGCTATCAGATGCACGTAAAGAAACCGTGCTAAGAATCCCTGTGCCTAAGTCAGCCAGGCAAGTCAGAGAGTTCCTGGGAACAGCGGGCTTTTGCCGGCTGTGGATACCTGGGTTCGCTGAGATGGCCAAGCCTCTATATGAAGCCACCAAAAATCTTCCCGAATTTCACTGGACTGAGCAGATGCAGAAAGCCTTTGAGGCCGTTAAGAGAAGCCTCCTGGAGGCTCCTGCCTTGGGCCTACCTGATGTGAACAAGCCATTCACGCTATTTGTGGCAGAAAATAAAGGAGTTGCAAAGGGGGTACTCACCCAGCCAATTGGACCTTGGAAACGGCCGGTGGCCTACTTGTCAAAGAAATTAGACCCAGTCGCCGCTGGGTGGCCCCCATGTCTGAGAATTATAGCTGCAGTAGCTCTCTTAGTGAAAGATGCTGATAAATTAACTTTGGGACAGAACTTGACCGTGGCCACTCCTCACGCTCTAGAGGGAGTGCTAAAACAACCGCCCGACCGGTGGATGAGCAATGCCCGCATGGTCCATTACCAGACTTTGTTACTCAACCCCGAGCGGATTAGCTTTTGTGTACCTACAGCATTAAATCCGGCTCCTCTGCTGCCAGACCCAGATCTAGAAGTTCGCTTGCATGACTGCGAGCAGATCCTGGCCCAAACGCATAGCCTCAGGCCAGACTTATCTGATTTGCCACTACCACATGCCGAGCATACTTGGTTCATGGATGGCAGCAGCTTCATTCGAGATGGAAAAAGGTACGCGGGCGCGGCGGTCACTACGGACATAGAGATAGTGTGGGTGGAAGCCCTCCCCCAGGGGACATCTGCACAAAGGGCAGAATTAATGGCACTAACAAAGGCCCTACAGATGGGAAAAGGAAAAAGACTAAACATATATACAGACAGCCGGTACGCTTTTGCCACCGCACATGTCCATGGAGCCATCTACCAAGAGAGGGGGCTACTGACAGCTGAAGGGAAGGCCATTAAGAACAAGCAAGAGATTTTAAGTCTCGTCCAGGCCCTATGGGAGCCTGCAGAAATTGCCATTATGCATTGTTCGGGTCATCAAAAGGGAGCTGACCCAGTGACTAGGGGGAACAATTTGGCCGACTGGGCCGCCAAGGAAGCAGCCCTCCAGCCCAGCACCAGGGTGTTGACTCTAGTGGACCCAGGGCCACGAGAGTTGCCTCCTATACCTCAGTATTCTCAAGACTCAGAATGGATAAAGAAAATTCCCATGGCCCACAAGCCTCCAGACAGAGAAGGAAACAAATGTTGGTGGAAAACTTGTGAGGGGAAGCTTATCTTGCCGCAAGAGCTGGGCAACAGGATTCTTAAGAGGATCCACCGAGCTTCTCACATGGGAACTCGAAGAATGCAGGACTTGCTTCGGCACTCCAAAGTGAAAATTAGACAAGGAAATCAGCTTATTGAGGACATTGTTAAAAACTGTAAGGCCTGCCAGCTCACTAACGCCCCCAATCAACCGGTTACACAAGGAGCTCGCCTTCATGGGGATAGGCCAGGTGCATATTGGGAAGTAGATTTCACCGAGATTAAACATGGAAAATTTGGATATAAGTATTTGCTAGTTTTTGTAGACACCTTTTCAGGATGGGTTGAAGCTTATCCCACCAAGCATGAGACTGCGAATGTTGTGGCCAAGAAGATCCTAGAAGAGATCCTGCCCAGGTATGGCTTCCCATCCACCATTGGGTCGGACAACGGACCGGCCTTCATCTCAAAAGTAAGTCAGGGCATAGCCACTGCACTGGGGACAAATTGGAAATTGCATTGTGCTTATAGACCCCAGAGTTCAGGACAGGTAGAAAGAATGAATCGGACTCTAAAAGAGACCTTAACTAAATTGGCCTTAGAGACTGGCGCAGACTGGGTGTCCCTCCTTCCTTTTGCTTTGTTTAGAGTAAGAAATTCTCCCTATCAGCTTGGCTTTACTCCTTTTGAAATAATGTATGGGTACCCCCCGCCCATTATCCCTAGCCTTCCAGCTGAATTGCTTATGGACTTGGATGATACTGAATTCTTGTGTAAACTTGACTATTTGCAGTTTGTGCATAAGAGTATATGGCCCCAACTTAAAGCATTATATGACTCCGCTTCTGTCCCTACACCCCATTCATTCAGACCAGGGGACTGGGTGTTCGTCCGGAGGCATAACCCAAGGTCCTTGGAACCGCAGTGGAAGGGACCCTACGTGGTGCTGCTGACTACACCCACTGCCCTCAAGGTGGACGGCATCACTGCTTGGGTCCGTCACTCCCACGCCAGACCAGCGGACCCCTTCGCCCTGGAGGACAAAGAGCTGTTGGAGTTTAGTTTCGGGCCTGAATCACAAGATTGTGCTTCATGTCCGAAAGTGAAGGGGGGAATGAAGGGCTAAAGTAACTCCGTTTTGAGGCAGTAGCCATTTTGTTGTTCATATTTAACTATGAGTGACCCAAAGCTTGCATAAATTCCAGACAAGGAGATAGGAATTCCAGGAACAGAATTGGTTACTAAACCACGAACTACCCCCACTTCGTAGATAAGTTAATCAAGACCCAACCGGTCTTGCTACTCCCTGCAACTTTCCCCGCCCTGGTACAAACAACTTTCAAAAGATATCCCCTAGACAAAGTAGCCAATCCCCGCTGAACAGCGCAGCTTAAGCAACCCCAGCACCAATCATTTTAAAGGTCGCCTATACATGTGATTTTGCACGTGAATACTTTGTGGTTTTTGCCTTTATAAGCCCTGTGAAATTTCAGCTTGGGGCTTCCTCCTAGACTCCACTGTGTTGGTGTGTAGGATGGAGCCCGAGCTGCAGCCCGCCTGAATAAAGCCTTGCTTTTGCATTTCGGAACGTCTGGCTCTCGGTGGTCTTCTTGGTGGTGGTCCTGCGATCTGGGCATAACAGTGGAACTGATTCCCTGCTAACTCTGAGCCTAAACATTACATTAAGGAGGCCAGGCAGCTTTGTCCCCTTTTGTGCTCTGGGAGCCCTGAGCTGTCATGTAAGAAGATGGCTACCTTGCTGGAAAGATCATGTGGAGAGGGACAGACCCTGAGATTCTGTGGAGATGAAAAGATGAAGAGAAGAGGGGGAAGGGAAGGGAAGGAAAGAATCGGGAGGATATCCAGCTATCCCAATGGACCTGTCTAGCCAACATCACCAAGGTGCTTAGCTGAGCCATCTTGGATGTTACAACCTAGTCACAACCTGACAATCCAGATTTACAAGAGATATTAAAATGTTTTAAAATACTAATCTTGGGGGGCACCTGGGTGGTTCAGAGGATTAAAGCCTCTGCCTTCGGCTCGGGTCATGATCCCAGGGTCCTGGAATCAAGTCCTGCATCAGGCTCCCTCCTCAGCAGGGAGCCGACCCCCCCCCACCTGCCTCTCTGCTTACTTTTGATCTCTCTCTCTATGTCAAATAAATAAATAAAATCTTTAATTTTGGGTAACTGCCGTGCAACTACAGACACACACGGTGAGGGGAGAAAGCAAATGTGAAAAAATGTTAATCAACCCATTTAATTTCTCTGTGGATTTGAACACTTTCAAAATAAAAGACTTACAGTGGATTTTGATCATATTTGATCATTCCTTGGTTTTATTGTTAATTTTTAAAAGGATGATAGTGGGATTGAAGCTGTATTTTTTATTTTTTTTAAAATTTTTTTTATATTTATTTATTTGTTAGAGAGAGAGAGCAAGCACAGGCAGACAGAGTGGCAGGTAGAGGCAGAGGGAGATGGAGAAGCAGGCTCCAGGCCGAGCAAGGAGCCCGATGTGGGACTCGATCCCAGGACGCTGGGATCATGACCTGAGCCGAAGGCAGCTGCTTAACCAACTGAGCCACCCAGGCGTCCTGAAGCTATATTTTTTAAAAAAGAGTTCTTTTAGAGACACCTGGGTGGCTCAGTTGGTAAAGCATCTGCCTTCGGCTCAGGTCATGATCCCAGGGTCCTGGGATCAAGTCCTGCATCAGGCTCCCTCCTCAGCAGGGAGCCTGCTTCTCCCTCTGCCTGCGCGCCCCCACCACAAAAAAAATGAATAAAATCTTAAAAAAAAAAAGTTCTTTTAAAGATATTAAAATCTTTACTGATGCAATTATCTAATATCTGGGATTTACTTCTAAATAATCTAGGGGATGGGGTGGAGAAGGAAAATGGGATATATATGAAACAAGATTGTCTTTTTTATGATAATTATTGTTAAAGTGTTTTAGAGTGAAATATGATACCTGCAATTTCAAACAGTTGCTTTAAAAAAGAACATTACTGTTGATAACGGATACAAGGGGGAAGATTCATTACACTCATCTCTCTACTTTTGTCCTTGCTCCATATTTCCTATGAGTTAAAAAAAGAAATTGCAGCAGAAGCAATGTCTTTGGGTTTCAGTTACAGTAAGGTGAATGGAACAGAGTGACATTAAAGAAACAAGAAACAAAAAAAGGTGTGCATCCTATTGGGGAAGACAGTTACTAGAGAACAGAGGATTTTATTTAAAAAGGCTATAAAGTACTTACTAATAAGTTTGCTCTCCCCAAAGCTGCTATATGATTGTAAACCACTGTGGTTATTAATGATTTTGATAACTCAGTATTCTCCCCCACTGGCACAGAGAATCTAGAACTAACTATACATAAGAATAACTTCCTTTGCTAATTTTAGGGAGATATAGGACTGGGCAAAGATGTGAAAGGAAGAGCTGAAAGCAGGAATTACTGGCAAAAGGCAAAGCACTAATGTTAACCAATGACATCTAAGGGCAGTGACTGTAAGTTTAATAAGAGAAAGGGATGTCCTAAGCATACTTGCATCAAGAAGGGAGGAAAAAAAGGAATATCTATATCCAAAAACCATCAGCTTTTTGCATCCAATTAGACTGAGGATGTACTAATTCTTACCTTTACTTGCACATAAAGTAATTCACAATTGATGAGGCTTAACCCCAAGAATACAGAAAATAATTGTGATTTACTACTATTCTCTTCACCTCCCAAATTCTAGCCTTGACATACTGAAACACATCAGCTACACAGATAGATAAATATACATATTAGGGATATCTGGAGGAAAATATTAGAGCTGGTTATAGGAAGAGGTAATAAAAGTGTTCTACCTAAAAATCTTAAAATACCCATAGTGTACAAGACAAGGAGGCTCTGTTTTTCCCATTGACAGACTGAAAAATAACAAAATATGAATAATTACCACAAAATAAATTTTTATCTGTATAGCACTTTACACTATATATGTATATAGACGACCTAACATTCTACTCTCAATCTTCTGAAGTATGGCTGGTGTACCCCTGTACAGAGATAAGAAAATGGAGTACCAAAGGGGTTAAATTGCCTGTTTAGAAAATTCATAGCTATGGGCCGCCTGGGTGGCTCAGCTGGTTAGGCATCCAACTCTTGATTTCAGCTTAGGTCCTGATCTCAGTGTTGTGAGATCAAGCCCACCATTGGGTCCATGCTCAGTTTAGTCTGTCTGTCCCTCTCCTGCACCCTCTGCTCTTCCTCTTGCTCTCTCTCTCTATAAATGAATGAATAAAACCTTTAAAATAAATTCAGAGGTAGTCAGTGGTATAGCCAAGATGAGGGGCTTTAAACCTAACCTCTTAGTTCAGGGGTCCTTCTACCATTATAAAGGGGTGAATCCAAAGAAAAACAGAGAACTTGAATTATTTATACACTAAAACCTGGTACAAATTCAGATATACAAAAATGAGGAAATAATTATAGATTTCTGAGAGTAGTGGAAAAAAAAAAGTGACCAAAAAATGTCACATTTACTTAACTGCACAAAAGAATCCTAACTTTTCTTTTGATGTACACTTAAAGGGATAGAGCATACTTTACCACCAGCCTCTGGAAACTACTCACAATATATACTTCTCATTTTTTAAACTGTTTTTTAAAAAACAGCATGAAAATATGATTAGTTCTATTACCCAGATCCATACTACCTCCCAGTATTTACAAGCCACATGTCCCTATAAGGCTTCAGAACACAGCTGTGCCTTAGCAGATGTTTATTTTCATTAAACCTACCAGGCTCTGTGACTGTTTTGGGCTTCTCAGTCTCCACAGGGTCTTGATTTTCAGGCATTTCTTGAATATCATCTTCTGCAAATCCCGTATCTGGGCTGCTGGTTGGTTTATCATCATCGTCATGACTCAGAGTTGGTGAAGCTTCTCTCTTACTCATCTCTAAAACAGCTGCTAGAAGCTCTTCTTCACTCATTCCGTCAAATCCGGAGTTTTCCAATTCAGATTTATCAGCATCTACCCTACATGATCTTGAATCCTGAAAAAGAGAGTCACTTTTAGAGGAAACCTGAATGCCTGAGAGTACAGCAATCTTAGAGTTTAAAGTGAGTTTATTTATTTATTTTTTTTTTAGATTTTATTTATTTATTTGACAGAAAGAGATCACAGAGAAGCAGGCAGAGAGAGGAGGAAGCAGGCTCCCTGCTGAGCAGAGAGCCCGATGTGGGGCTCGATCCCAGGACCCTGGGATCATGACCCGAGCCGAAGGCAGAGGCTTTAACCCACTGAGCCACCTAGGCGCCCCGAGTTTATTTCTAACATTTATTTCTAAAATGTTTCCTCTCTTTGATGTTTTGAGTTGACATTCAATAGCCAATATATGAGCTCACTGGCAAGTCTAATTTTCTTCTAATAAATATATAGGGACACATGTTTATTTTTTTTTTATTTATTTGTTAGAGAGAGAGAGCGAGCACAGGCAGACAGAGAGGCAGGGGGAGAGGGAGAAGCAGGCTCCCTGCCAAGCAAGGAGCCCGATGTGGGACTCGATCCCAGGACGCTGGGATCATGACCCGAGCCGAAGGCAGCCGCTTAACCAACTGAGCCACCCAGGCGTCCCGACACATGTTTATTTTATTGATTACAATAAGTGTTAAGTAAAAGATTTGGGAAATACATAAAAAATAAAATAAATTCCCTCAAAATCCATCACTCAGAGATAATTACAGTAAGTATTTTTGGTGTATTTTCTTCCAGATGTACGTGGGTCACACTACGGACAGTCACCACACCTAGTATTTTTCTGTTTTTAAAAATTGCTTTATTTTATATTTTTAAATTTTTTATTTAAATTTGATTTAGTTAACATACAGTGTATTATTAGTTTCGGGGGTAGAATTTAGTGATTCATCAGTTGCATATAACACCCAGTGTTCATTACATCAAGGGCCCTCCTTAATGTCCAGTTACCCCATCCCCCCATTCACCTCTCCTCCAGCAACCTTGTTTGTTCCCTATCAAGAGTCTCTAGTAGTTTGCTCCCTCTCTGCTTTTATTATTTTATTTTTCTTGATTTCCTCCATGTTCATTTGTTTTGTTTCTTAAATTTTACCATACGAGTGAAATCATATAGTATTGTCTTTCTCTGATTGACTCATTTCACTTAGCAAGATACCCTCTATTTCTATCCACATTGTTACGAATGGCAAGATTTCACTCTTTTGATGGCTGAGTAATATTCCACTGTATGTATACACCACATTTTCTTTATCCATTCATCCGCTGATGGGCATCTGGGCACTTTCCATAGTTTGGCTATTGTGGACACTGCTGCTATAAACACTGGGGTGCATGTGCCCCTTCGGATCACTATGTTTGAATCTTCTGGATAAATAGGAGCATAATTGCTGGGTCACAGGGTAGTTTTATTTTTAACTTTTTTGAGGAACCTCCATAATGTTTTCCAGAGTGGCTGTACCAGTCTGCATTCCCACCAACAGTGTAGGAGTGTTTCCCCTTTCACCACATCCTCACCAACATCCTTTGTTTCCTGAGTTGTTCATTTTAACCATTCTGACTGTATACCTAATATTTTTTCCCTAATATTTCTATTTAAATGTTGTAAGTCACCACCTTTTTCTTTTTTCCAAATAAATGAGAAAAATAAAAACATCAATATTATATAAATATTCAGAAGTTATTTTCTGAAGAACTTTCTCTTGTTTCTGGGAGAACTTCTGACTTTCTACCATTTCTCACTCAAGGTAAACAGCCATAAACTATCTTCAGCTTTGAAATAAGATGGGAAACAAGCCAATTAAAATTAACTACTAAACTGTTATCTTAACAAAAGGGAGATTTATAATCAATCACATGAAATGATGCAAACTCCTATGGAAGCTTGTATCTTCAAAGTATTAACTATTATTATGTGTCAAGACAGAAAATGATGAAGTTATGCCTTCTCACATTCATTATTTAAACCTCTACATTACTTGGCTGACCTGTTGATGTAAAACATTTACTACAGTCCCCCCATATATTAACAATTAGTATTAAGTAAAGTAAATGATTACTTCAGGACCCATACGTAAAAGTAGTGCTAAAGATTAACAGGAGAAAGCAATTTACCTGTAACAACTTTCACTGCTAAAGTCTCAATCATAGAAACAACCCAAGTGTCCATCAATGGATAAATAAAAATGTGGTATACATATAAAATAGGATACTATTCTGCCACAAAAACCCAAAATCTTGCCATTTGCAACAAAATGGATGGACCTTGAAGGTATTATGCTAAGTGAAATAAGTCAGACAGAAAAAGACAAATACCATATAAACTTGCTTACATGTGGAGTCTAATAAAACAAAACAAAACCCCACCAAGCTCATAGATGTAGAGAACAGACTACTGGTAGTTAGGGGCAGAAGCCTGTGTGTGTGTGTGTGTGTGTGTGTGTGTGTGTGAGAGAGAGAGAGACAGACAGACAGACAGACAGAAATAGGTAAAGCAGGCCAACTACCAATTTATAAAATAAAATAAATGAGTCATGAGGATGATGAGGATGTAATGTACAGAATTAGACTACTCTTAATATTTTATTACAGATTTGAAAGTTGCTTAAGAGAACAGATCTTAGAAGTCCTTACCACAAGAAAAGAATTTTTTTTTTTGCTAACTATGTATGGTAATGGATGTTAACTAGACTTACTGTGGTAATCTTATTGCAAAACATACAAATACTGAATCAATATGCTGTACACCTGAAACTAATATGTCAATCATACCTCAATTAAAAAAAAGTCCCAATCCATTTTTATTCTTTTAAAATATTTTATTCATTTTTTTTAACAGAGACATAGTGAGAGAGGGAACACAGCAGGGCAAGTGGGAGAGGGAGAAGCAGGCTTCCTGCTAAGCAGGGAGCCTGATGTGGAGCTGGATCCCAGGACTCTGGGGTCATGACCTGAGCTAAAGGCAGACGCTTAACGACTGAGCCACCCAGACACCCCGTCCTAGTCCATTTTTTAAACAGACTGGTTTTGTAGTTACAGAAAGTATACTCTTTAAAACTAGTGTTTCAACAGATCCATTAAGTTTGTGAATTTATGATCTACGCTATTTTTTAAGTTTGCTAAAAACAAGTTTGCCAATGCTCGTTATAAAGGCATTTGTTTGGACAGTAAGAGCTATACAAATATTTGTCAAGTATTTTGATGAGAAATTACTTACTTTTTCCAGGTCTTCTGGCTGCTGTTCGCAGCCTGACATTTCACAGATTCTCTGGCTAAGGGCCACAGAGCGTTTCAGCTCATCCTCACTGTCTGAATCAAGGCATAAAGCCAAGGAGCTCTTGGATTTGAAGGGGAAATTCCTGTAATTTAAGAAAAAAAACCTCTATGAGTCTGATAAATTAACATTTGTCCTTGTTATTCCCTTGATGTGTAAATACCAAAATAAAAAACTTTTCCATTATGGAAAATGATTTACAGAGAAAAAAAGATATAGCAAAAGTGGTGTATTTAAGCATTACCTTTGCCCCACTCCAAAACAGCCATGCTTTGAAAATTAGACAATTGTTATGCTATAAAAAATCCATCTGTAAACCAATCACTTTGTGCCTTTTTTCTTTTAATGATCAACCCCAAAGAAGTTTGTTTTTATAAAGCAAGTTCTCTACTAAATGCATGCAGACATAGCAATGAATAAATGTTTTTGACAACATTGTGCATGAGGGCTAATTTTTTATCTTTTAAATTATGATCCATGTATTTTAAAATTAACAGTAACATTCCACTTATCCAATTATATGTAGGTCAGACTTCTGGCAACCTCTACTTTCCAGAACACAGGGATTCAAAAGCAAGAAAAAAGGCTTCTGAGGAAAGCAGTAGTTTCAAAGCCAATGTACTTTACTCTTTAGACAGGGACCCTTTCTTTCCCAGGAAATGGTGTATAAAATAACATAGCAAGTTCATCAAGAAATGAGAGCTAGGAAATGAGAGAGAATAACCACAAAAAAGGGCAATAAAGAACTATGAAGTCATTTAATATAAACTGTTTTGTAAGAATTAAAAGCCTCTGAGGGCATTATCATATTAAAACACAGGGCAGTAAGTGACACTCATAATTCTGATTCTAAGTCATTAAAATATATTTAAATTATCTTCAGCGTATTTTATTTAGGAATAGAAGGAATTCTGTAAGGTTATAGAGTACATAACCATCTAAAATGGCTAAGCATCTTAAAGATTAATGCTTAAAAAAGCAATCTTCAGCTAAGTAAAAATTTGTATGTGGAATATCAAATATCATTCTTCAGTGATACCAGATAAGTAAGGTGTTACTGCATTGTCTTCTAAGTGAGCTGAAAATAAACTAAAAGAAAAAGTGGTAAAGGTCAAAGAGCACAAACTTTCTTTGATGGAAGTTAACATAAATTCATATATTATACTAAAAAAAAGTAAAATGGAAATTGGAAAAATGCAATTAATCTAAATGTAAAAACTGTAAATAAACATATAGAATGATGGCACCAAGAAATAAGAGGCCACAATGGAAACCAGGAGGACTGCATAGCAATGTAGATCAAAGAAAAGAGGCAAGTGGTCAGTGATAAGCCCAAACATAGTCTGTGGCTGAGAGCACCCAGGTTATCACTGCACTCCAGCCTATACACTTAAATAGCCTCCCATTATGTGTTCAAAAGGGTTTTCAGTATAACTTAGAAACAGCCAATTAGCCATCTTAATTCCTCATTTCTGATTTCATGCTCACCAAGCAAAACTGAATGTATTAATTTGTTTACCCATGTAAACACTTTGCTGAAGGACGGTGACACCTGGCTACAAATGTACCAGGGTCAAATATGACAAAGGACATTGCAGAAGAACCAACGGTATCCTTGTTTGTAACTCAGCCTCTTTTAAGTTTGATCGGCATGACAGGTCTTCTAGGGCCTAATTATCCTTTATTGACCAACTCTCAAATTCTCATACCAGTAGACCCTGGAGAACAGATGACCATGCCAAATATAATGATGCCCAATGAAACCCTCTCCTTCTTGAAACTATAGTGATTTGGTACATAAAGAGTGCATTCCATTAATAATTACTATATTCACAGAAGGCAGCTTGCCTGTAGTAAGGAAAAATATTCATCCTGTAAATGCATCACTTGCTCACTTTCTAAGCAGCCAAGTGGTATTGCTCATTTGTATCTTGAGAACGGGCAAGAGTATTCATATCGGTACCATTTCAGATTTCTAGTCATGTTAGTCATCTGGTTTTAATTGCACTGAAAAATAATTAACAGGAGGAAAAGAAAATAGCAGTTCCCAAATGTCATTTTATGGTTATATAAGCCCCCCAAAGCCCTTAAACAACAGAAGTGTCTCTTTTCTAAAAGTACTTTGGGACATCAAATTTTCAGAAAAACTAATTTTAAAGATAAATGACAACCACGTCATTTAGAACTGTTTAATCAGGAACTGTGGTTCTAGTTAAATCATAGAGGAGCTATATTTTTTTAAAAAAGTATCTGCTTCCCTTCTTGGACAAATTTTTCCATCTTAAGTAAAAAATATAGAACATTTGTAGAATAGCTACATATCACTGTGTTTGTTTTCTTGTTCCCTTTCAGAATTGCTCCAGTTCAGTGTCTAAGATAGGAAGTCCCAGACTAACTAGCAACAGGTGAAAAGATATTTTGGGAACCCCATGTGTAGCTTTGAGGAACAGTGCTTTATACCAACAGTGGTTATTTATCCCTTCAGGCCTTAAAATCCCTTGTCATCAGCTAATTTCTATAGTTGTAGGTTGAAAATATAATGGATTAACAGATGATTTGAGAAGTTTAAAACAAAATTTTGAGAAGATCATCTGAATGTGCTTCATTCTGTTAAAGATTTGTTATATCCTAGGTTATACTTCAAAGGAGATTCAGGAAAATTACAAAGTATAGTAATACAGAGCAGTATCATGCAAAGAAAAACAAAGAAAAGGGGAAGGGATAGTCTTGGAAATTAGGGTAAGCCAAATCCTTAAAAATACAAATTTTGGGTACACAAGAAATATAACTCACTTTGAAGGTGTAGAAGGGCTGGTGATGCAGGAATTCACCATTTGAGAGGTTTTCAATGGTCTAGAACTATCAGAAAATTAGAAAATATATAATGTATATAATTACATTATTAAAAAATATATTTAACTTATAAACTGAATTATTCTATACTATAGCTCCTTATATATCCTTTTGAAAAGCAAATAATTATAATACTTCTACTAGCAATAGAGGCCAAAAGAGAAAACAAAATACCATCTGTAGGCTCTTCCTGATCCAATGATCTAAAAAAACAGCATTGGAAATGAAGTCAAAGGTAATGCATATGAAAGAACAACTTGGGAAAAATTATCTTGCCTCAGTTCTTTACTTTTAAGCAATAAAATAATAATAGCTCTCATTTATTGAGGACTTACTGGCTCTCAGACACTGGAGTAAAAGCTCATGTGTATTATCTCACTTAATGTTCACACCATCCTATTATTTCCCCATACACAGGTCAAAGAACTTGTCCAAAATATTCAAGCCGTTCCGCTGTGGAATCATAGTGCCTGGTTTCAGGCCTGTGATCATAAATCACCCACACTGATGGCCACAAAGAGTAACAGTTCTACCAGCAGAGGGCAGTTTGCATTAAGCAAAAACATCTATTCTGACGAAAGCCCAGAAGAGAAAACCCAGAAACACTTAAGACTCTGGGAAAATATCTTTATTAGTAAGAGTCCTTCAGTGTAAACTTACACAATGTAGCATATATTTCAATTATTAATCCAAGGGAAATACATTTTATAAAACTGAATCAATTATCCTTAGCAAATGTTCATTCACCTTCTGAAAGGTCTATTTATAGTCTACGTGAGCCAAGAGACCTGGCTCTTCTAGTTACTAACTGCATGACCTTAAGAAAATCACTTACTCTCCTCGGATCTTCTCTGTAAAGCTAAAAATTTAGACAAAATCTCTAAGATCCTTTTCACTTCTAAAGTTGGAGAACTTTGTGATTCTTCCAAATTAGAGTTCAAGCTACAATACATGGCTCCAAAGTAATGCAACAAGAGTAATGCAAGAAAGAGCCACGTTCAGAGAAGTCCTAAGGTCTTCCCAGCACACATGATGATGCAAAATCAAAAGTAAAGGTTATTTCTTTGATCACAGAAAAATTTCTAGCAAGCACAGAAGTTCTTCATTCACATCGGTGATAATACATTTATGAAAATACAATCAATCTGGGGGGCACTAGATAAAATTTAGTGCACCATTTCTCAAACTTGCATATCCCAAAGAGTCAGCAAAGGCATTTTAAAAAATACTTATTCTCAGGCCCTATCTCAGATCTACTAAAACAGAACTATTAGGAAAGAACACAAAAATTAGTATTTTTTAGTGTTCAGTGACTCTTATGAACAAGCAAATTTGATTTATATTCCCCAAATGCACCAAACTTGTCTACTAGTGATCTAAAAGATTAAAAGCACTCTCTAAAAAGGTAACTTACTATGAAAGGCAATTAATGTACTCAGAAAAACTTTATTTAAGCATTTTATTTAATTACTTCCATCAGGCAGTAATTTGACAAAAAATCCCAAAATAAAGCAAAATTAAAATCTCCTTCTTGGTATACCAGGATTTTACCTGGGAGTCATATCTAGTTCAGTCATTATTTTGATCAGATACTAAAGCCCTTCTACTTCAAAAGGAATGGTAAAGAAATTCTCTCTCAAGGACTTACATTGCCATATGTGCACTCCAACCAAGGGTGAAGGGTGGTTTTGTATTTTCAGTGCAATGAGAGGATAGGGTCAGGTATCTTGGGATGATGACTTGCTGCCCAATCTTGTTGTTAAGTGAGAGAGTGACATTGAAGCTATATCGTTTCAAATGCAGAATGAGGATCCTGAAAAACAGGAGATGACATGACTAATTCACACATAACAAAGCTAGCTCTCTTACCAGTAACTAACCATGTTAGACAGCTTTTGACTTAAAGAATACTTTTGGCTAAACTAAAGACCCTTCAAAGAACGTTTACTGAATAGGTGCCATGTGCTAGGCATTGTGCTAGGTACTAAGATAAATAAAAATAAAATATGGGCATTGGGTGGATAAATGAGGTCTGGGTAAAATATTTATAATGCTCACAGAAAAAAACCACCAAATAAAACACATTTTATTTTAAATTGTTGATATTGGGGGGCACCTGGGTGACAAAGTTGGTTGAGTATCTGACTCTCAGCTTTGGCTCAGGTCATGATCTCAGAGTCATGAGACTGAGCTCCAAAGTTGGGCTCCACACTCAGCATGGAGTCTGTGTAGTTTCTCTCTCCCTCTGAGCCCCTCCCCCCCGAATCTCTCTCTAAAATAAATATATAAATCCTTAAAAAATTTTTTTAAAATTAGTAAAATGTTGGTATTGGGTTAAATCCTTAAATTATTTACTTCAAGGTTATACAGTTTACAAAAAATAGGCATTATATAACCATTAATGATAATTTAATTAAAGTGTTAAATAGTCTGTATGTTTGATGGTAAACATTAAATTTTTCATGATTTTTGACAAGAACTATTTTTTTTAAAGTAGGCTCCATGCCCAGCATAGAGCCCAACACAGGGCTTGAACTCATGACCCCATAATTAAGACCTGAGCTGAGATGAAGAGTCAAACACTTAACTGAGTAACCCAGGCAGTAACTTTAAATAAGAGCAAAAACTGTTCTTATTTCAATGTGTAGCACTTTCTCTGGAAAAAGCTAAGAAGAAATAGGAAAGTTTTCTCAACTTACAGAAAGTTCTACAAGATTTACATGCCAAATCTGGGTTGTGGGTCTGAAAAGGCTTTTAGCTCTGTAGAAACACTTCTTTTTAGTTACTATTGTGCCAACCTTTTCACCTCTGATAGAGACCATAATCTCTGCCTGATGGACTAAATATATTTCACAGCCCACAAGAACACTTTAAAATTTGAATTTCAGAACTCTTATGGGAATAAACCTCAATTCTAGGCAAAATACTGTCTGCTTTATGGAGAACTGTTTCCTTTCTTACCGTATACATCTTTATTACAGAAGCAATAAACCAAAAAAAATTGTAAATTAAAGTTATTGCGTTTTTCTTTAGAAAGTATGCTAGAACTCATAATCTTCAAATTCACAACTTCAGAGAACACAAGGATCTAAATGGTAGGAAGAGATTAAAACTAATGTCAAATACTTCCACTAAATTTCCAAATAATCCTACCAAAATAAAAGGTAATATGAAACAGAAAGATGATAGTCAAAATCACTTATCTACAAAGATGAGGTGGACTAAAACTGAACATATCTGATAAAGATGCCTGGCCCTTCAAGAATAAAAGTAAACTGGCTTTAATACGGAAATGCACAAGTCTGACAATCAGGATTTATGATACAAAGGCTTCTAAAGTTCGGAACAAGAAGACCTTTAACAGAAGTGACCTATCAGAAAAAAAGGAAATTTTTTTCCTTGGATTTTTTTTTCCCCACTAAAAGAACAAATAGCTAGACACTAGAAAAGGGAACAGACATTTAGCTTGCCAGGTCAAACAAGTACTTCAAATTGTACATGCTTTCCTTAGTTAATGACAGCTGGTAACAATCAATCCTTTGCCTTAAGGTTTGTCTCCTCCACCTCCTGCCTCAAAAACACTCACCAACAGGAAAGGGTAAGTTTCTCGAGTAAGAAATGGTCAATATAATAATACTGCTATGATTTAGAAAGTCATTTCTTTAAAAGAAATGCATTTTTTAGAAAAGAGATAATGGAATGTAAAAGAACTAGTCTCTAGAGGCTAAGTTCCAGAAACTCTACCCTTACAGAAAAGTGAAGCTAATAAAAGAAAGAAAAGCACTCTGCAGGCAAAGTGCCACATAAATACTTAATATAATAACAACCTTATTTGTGGTTGAGATCTATTCTTGGAAAGAACTAAAAGCTGCACTATAATCACATCATATTTTGTCTAACTGGTTTGGTTTTATGTATGTTTACACAGAGCTAATGTAAGTTAATTTCATTCCTAATTCTGAATTGTTTTGATTATAGAAAACTTACTAACTTACAAGATCCTTTGAATAAAGGAATTAAAAAAAAAACCTGCAGAAAATTACTCTTCTTGTTTTATTTTCATGCACACACATGTATGTATTTGTGGCAGATTTTTACTGAAGATTTTGGAGAAGAGAAGACTAGCACATAATCAAACTGCAAATTATAACTGAATATCATACATTATCAAATTAAAAATCTACTACCTAGTCCCTACCATTGTTCCAAAGTCTCACCAGCTGCGTCCTTACTGCCATCTTTCCAAGAATCTCAAGTGAATTCCCTTCTTCAGCATTCCAAATCTTCTTCCTTTCTTACGCAAGAGCACCCTAACCTTCCATCCTCTACCTTCTCCCACATCAGCTTTGCTTTCCCAATCCATTCTAGTGAGCCACTAACCATTATTATCTGTGAGTATCTTCAGAGTATCTTTAAAGAAGAAAAACTGAAGAGCAATTCATTTTACCTGGGTAGCCTGTTAAATTTGTGCCTGACAAGAGCACATTTCCCACCACACTTCTCACAGGAATACTCAAGTTCTTCTGCCTGTAAAGAGACAAGAGGGAAAAATAAAGAAGCATGAAGCTGAATCAGCACTACCCCCATTATATGCTAATACTCTTTTTTAGTCACACTAGTTTAGTGCAATGACAACTCCGACCAGTTTAAATTTTGTGTCTAGAGTTACAAGCCTTACTAAATTAAGACCTAATCCTCAAAACAGATATAATATCATGCCCTATTTCAGAATTCCTAATTTCCTTTTTTTACCATGGAAATATCTCAATTTATGACAGCAACTAGACTCTACAGTAGCAGATTCTCAACCTTTTCCCCATGGATGCACAAGAACCACTGCCAAGAGTATATCCAGATTGTAACATTTGGCCATAGCAGAGATAAGATCACCTTTGGGTTAGGCGGAGTTCCTGGTCTGTTAGGTGTAACTCTACCCCTTTCTTATAATGGAACTCAATCTTCTGGTGACAGCCCACTAAGAACAACTGCTCTAAAAGGACCAAAGTTTGGGGTGGATATCATTACCTAGAGAAAACTGAGACAAGAAATCCTTAAAAAAATGGGGGTAAAGATACACAGGAAAAGCTTCAAATTCTATGATAATAACAGGAATAGTAAGGAATGATAAAACAAAAAGAAAAGCAGAGTATTTATCTTTGGATGGAGCTGAATGTTCATCATTTAAAGAACAGAATTTTTTTTTAAACCTTAGGAAGACAACCCTGCCTATTTGCTACAACAAAACAAGACCCACTGTTAAAGAGACAAAGGTGATCCTGGCAAACTTCTATCAGTTATAAAAGACTGCTACACAACAGGTCCAATTACGCCCCCCAAAACTTGCTGAATATCTGTGACAGTGTATCACAGAAACATATTTATCTACAGCTTTGGATAAACATGACTTTTCTCTTTTGTTTCTAACAGGTTACATACAACCTAAGGAAAAGAAAAGAGTATTTTTTCATTCCTCAGATCTTAGATACAAACTCATACAGCATCTCTAATTTTTACCAACACTACCAAATTTTAGCACATGCTTCAAGTTAATATTTGTTTACAAATAACTGCTTCTAAGGTTGTCTAAAACACCTGCTATTGAATTAATGTATAATCTACTTAACCAACCGTCTTCAGTGAGTTAACAATTAGATTTATCAAGCTCTTAAAATTAAATTTTATAAATATTTCTCATTTGTTTTCCCCTTCATGTAATTTTATTGAAACTCTGTCTTAAAGAAACCAATTTCAAATACAATTACCTATGCTATCTAAAACTTAGGTATGTGAAGATACCAAAAGATATTACTTACCCTAAAGAAAAGATCAAGAGAATCTTGAATTGAACGAGGAGGGAGTGGCTTTTTCCTTCGAGGAAGGTCAATGGAGAGGTCATTAAACTGTTCTCTCTTGGGAATAATCTCTCCACATCTGTAAGAATAAAAGGACAAATGGAAGCATTTAGAAGTCTAACTGTGCAATACAAAATAAATACAAATATACTTCAGAAACACTGTTCCTCCAGAGAACTTCGCAGGTACTGACAAAGCCTATCCTTAGTTGATAAGCAATATACAACACGTAAGATTTGCAAGTATTTAAGTACTTTATCAGAATGCTAGTTTTTTTTTTTAAAAGCCCCCAAAGTTAAAAACACTGAAGTACAACATACATATAGAAAAGTGAACCAAAGTTGTACAATTTCACGAATTATCAGTACAGTTTCATGAATTATCAGTTAACACCACTTACTTAAATCAAGAAATAAAACATTATAAACTCCCTAGAAGCCCTCTCACATGCCCCTTTCCAATCACTATTCCTTTCTCCCAAAAGGTAACTATTACCCTGACTTCTAACATAACAGGTGAGTATTGCCTGTTTTTGAACCTTATATAAATGAAACCATACAGTATGTTTTCTTTAGTATCTTTTGTTCAACATGATTGTGAGATTCAAACATGCTTGCTACATGTGGCTATAGTGCACCTTCACTGTTGGCTCACATTAAGCTGCTCTGAGCATGCCATAATTTATCTACGCTACTACTGATAGACATTTGGATTGTTTCTAGTTTCTGATTATGCAAACAATGCTGCTTTAAAATTCTATGTGTTGGGACGCCTGGGTGGCTCAGTTGGTTAAACGGCTGCCTTCGGCTCAGGTCAGGATCCCAGCATCCTGGGATCAAGTCCCACATCTGGCTCCTTGCTCAGCAGGGAGCCTGGTTCTCCCTCTGCCTCTGTCTGCCACTCTGTCTGCCTGTGCTTGCTCTTGCGCGCTCTCTCTCTCTCTGACAAATAAATAAATAGAATCCTAAAAAAAAAAAAAAATTCTATGTGTTCAGCAACTCTTTCTGCTCACAGGTCCTGTACCCGTGCTTTAATAATAAAAACACCTTTTTGCACCGAAAATAAAATAAAAATCCTGTGTGTTCTTAGGGTGCCTGGGTGGCTTAGTTGGTTAAGCATCCAACTCTTGGTTCCAGCTCAGGTCATGATCTCAGGTCATGAGGTCAGACTCCATGATCAGCACAAAGTCTGCTTAAGATTCTCTCTCTCCATCTGTCCCTCCCCAAGCATGCACTCTAAAATAAAATAATCTTTTTTTTTTTTAAAGATTTTATTTATTTATTTGTCAGAGAGAGATGGAGAGAGAGCGAGTAAGCACAGGCAGACAGAGTGGCAGGCAGAGGCAGAGGGAGAAGCAGGCTCCCTGTTGAGCAAGGAGCCCGATGTGGGACTCCATCCCAGGATGCTGGGATCATGACCTGAGCTTACGGCAGCCGCTTAACCAAATGAGCCACCCAGGCGTCCCTAAAATAAAATAATCTTTAAAAAAATTTTAGGTGTTCTGGTCAATTTCTGTTAGTAGAACTGTTTGATCACTGGATATATTTCTACAGACTTTTAAAAAATGGCTCAGAGATCAAAACACTGTATTTATCTGGAAGCAAATTCACTTTTTTAAAAATAGTTTCAGTTGATATTTTTCCTTCTCTGTGTATAACAGCAGTTTTAGTAATATTCAACCTCCTGCCCCAGTTGAAGACTGGAGATCTTAAAAATATATCCTTCACTCAACAAATATTTGAGTGCCTCTATCTGATAGGCAGAATTCTAAGATGACCCTTACCCTTTGTATAATTCCATCCCCTTTTTAAAATTTATTTTTTTTTAGATTTTTAAATTTTATTTATTTATTTATTTAAAGATTTTTGTTTATTTATTTGACAGACAGAGATCACAAGTAGGCAGAGAGGCAGGCAGAGAGAGAGGAAGGGAAGCAAGATCCCTGCTGAGCAGAAAGCCCGATGTGGGGCTCAATCCCAGGACACTGAGATCATGACCCGAGCTAAGGGCAGAAGCTTTAACCCACTAAGCCACCCAGGCGCCCCTTTATTTATTTATTTTTTGACAGAGATCACAAGTAGGCAGAGAGGCAGGCGAGAGAGGGAGAGAGAGAGAAGCAGTCTCTCCGCTGAGCAGAGAGCCCGACATGGGGCTCGACATGGGGCTCGATCCCAGGACCCTGAGATCATGACCTGAGCCGAAAGCAGGGGCTTAACCCACTGAGCCACCCAGGTGCCCCTAATTCAATCCCCTTTAAAGAGAACTTAGGACCATGATGAGCTTTCACCCCCATGATCATGTTGCTTTAAGACAAAGGGATTTTGCAGATATGATTAATGTTACTAATCTTGAGTTGATTAAAAAAAGGAGATTATCTGAGTGGTCAAACTTAAATCACTTGAGCTCTTT
This sequence comes from Taxidea taxus jeffersonii, assembly GCA_003697995.1. Taxonomy (NCBI): domain Eukaryota; kingdom Metazoa; phylum Chordata; class Mammalia; order Carnivora; family Mustelidae; genus Taxidea; species Taxidea taxus. The sequence goes on along the minus strand of RCUC01167409.1, from coordinate 75,474 downwards.
ATCTGGGTCTAGAGGTCTCAAATAGAGGAAGTCAGGGATTCACAGTCAGACATGTACTGCTGACCTGAAAGAAAACCAACAGTACTGCTGTGAACTGCCTCTGGAAGCCATAGAGCATGAACCTACAGGCAGTCTTTTGTAAATGAGTAGTTGCAGCCAACAGTCGGCAAGAAAATGGGGACTTCAGTACCACAATCGTAAGGAACGAAATCCTGCCCACAATTTTAATGACTGTGGAGGGGAATCCAGATGAGAACAAGCAACACCTTGACTTCAGTCTTCTGATACCATGAGCAGAGAACTTTGCCACACCCTGCCTAGACTTCTGACCTATGGAACTGAGTTAATAAATATTGTTTTGGGACGCCTGGGTGGCTCAGTTGGTTAAGCGGCTGCCTTTGGCTCAGTCATGATCCCAGTGTCCTGGGATCGAGTCCCACATCGGGCTCCTTGCTCAGCAGGGAGCCTGCTTCTCCCTCTGCCTCTGCCTGCCACTCTGCCTGTGCTCGCTCCTGTTCTCTCTCTGACAAATAAATAAATAAAATCTTTAAAAAAAAAAAAAGAAAGAAAAAAAAATAAATATTGTTTTGAGCTGATGAATTTGGGCAATTTCTTAGGCATCACTAAACATGCCTCCTATATGCCAGAAACTGTTCTAATAGCACTGGGGTTACAGCAATGAAGCTGTACTGGAGGAAAAAGACAATAAAAAACATATAAGTAGGGGTGCCTGGGTGGCTCAGATGGTTAAGTGTCTGCCTTTGGCTCAGGGCATGATCTCAGGGTCCTGGGATGGAGCCCAGCTTCGGGCTTCCTGCTCAACAGGGAGCCTGCTTCTCTGTCCCCTCCCTGCTCCTGCTCCCACCCACCCCCCACTATTTGTATCTCTCAAAATAAATAAATAAAATCTTAAAAAAAAACCCAACCATATAATTAATATGTATGGTATTTTAAACTGGTAGTGATAAGTGCTAAGGGAAAAAATAGTGAAAGATCAGAGTAGTGGTTGGAATTTAAATAGGGTAAATGTCTAGAAAGTGAGTTACTGAGCAAATGGCTTTTACATAAAGATATGGAGGGGAATATGGGGAAAGAGAATTTGAGATAAAGGGAAGAGTAAGTGAAAAAGGTCATTAGGTACCAGGATCTGGCATTAAAAAAAAATAAAGGAAGCTAATTTGGTAGGAACAGAATGAGGAAGGCAAAGAGTAGCAGGAGGTGAAGTCAGAGTTAACTGGTGGAAGAGAAGGTGCTGAAGAACAGATCATACAGATTTTGCATATTACAGTAAGAACTTCAGCTTTTATAGGCTAATGAGGAGAGGGCTAACATGATCTAACTTCCACTTTAAATGGATCACTTTGGCTAATGTGTTCAAAAAGACTAAAGAGAGAGAGAGGATAGAAACACAGAGACCAGTTTAGAAGTTATTCCAACAATCCAGGCAAGAGATGATGGTGGCTTTGATCAGAATGGTGGCAAGAGGTCAGAACCTGGATATACTCTGAAGGAAGAGCTGAAAGGATTTCCTGACATATGAGATGTAGGGATGCAAGATAAAGAGAAGAGTTAAGAAATACCACGTTTTTAGGCTGACAAACTCTGAGTATGGAACTGTTATTACTGAGATTACTGAGATAGGGAAGACTGCAAAAGGTTTTATGGAGAACACCAAACAGTTTTAGATAATATAAGTTCTTTGAATGGAGAATTCTTCATATTCATTAATATATTGCCCTACCAAAATGCCTTATAATGTAATTGATAACAATTTCAACTACAGCATTTAAACTACATTTCATTTAAACTACAACAGTTTAAAAAAATAAGTACATTTGGCAAATTGGCCAAACTAACCTACGGTGAGATGGGACAGAGGCTAAACAATGAAAATTACAATCTGAGGTGTATGCGATCTTCCGAGAGCCAAAATCTATTTTGTGTTTAAGAAACTTAAAGAAAATTGCTAATGAAGCAACTAAAGCAAAGTCTTTAAGGAGGTAGTTGTACCACTGCTGCTGTGGCCTAACAGAGTGTTGCTACCTCCTAGACTCACCACACTCCCGGGCCGCTGCTCAGTCTACCAGCCCGGCGTATCTAACATCCCATGCGCTACGTCACTTCATGCACGGTGCACACACCTCAAACATCTACCCAGTATCGGGTGCTACTTAAGGGGAGTGCCTGACTGATGCTGCTGGCACAGGACAGCAGCCACTACACTCTGATATGGCCTTCCTGCTTCTGGTGCTGCCTGTAGCCATTTCTATCAGGGACCACTGAAGTTTTCCTATAAAAAAAATGTGGTTGGCACCCCCACAGTTAAATAACAATAATTAAAACTCTGCCTAACCTGAACAAATTTGCTGGGAAAGTATATTAGAAGAAAAGGAAAAAATAACTGGCTACCACATTATTAACTGCTGGTGGGCTCTCTAGCTTTTAGAAGGAGATGGACTACATTTATAAGACGTAGACTTTTTGGGACACCTGGGTGGCTCGGTTAGTTAAGCCGCTGCCTTTGGCTTGGGTCATGATCCCAGGGTCCCAGGATCGAGTCCCACATCGGGCTCCTGGCTCGGCAGGGAGCCTGCTTCTCTGCCTGCCACTCTGCCTGCTTGTGCGCGTGCTCTCTCTCTCTCTCTCTCTGACAAATAAATAAAATCTTAAAAAAAAAAAAAAAAGAGTAGAATTTGCCTTAAAAACAACAACAACAACAACAAAACCTGGACTTTTTCTTGTAAAAATAATTTATCCAATGGGGGAGCAAAAGACTGAAGAAATTATGAAGATAAGAAATGTCACACATACTAGTGATTCAACACTCTTTCTAGTGTCTATCTAAATGTTCAAAATTCTAGTCACAATTATTATAATGTTATAGCTGGGAGAGACCCCATGAATAGTCTAAGAAAAACAGAAATATGGAAGACAGAATGGACAGCCAATATATGAGTTCTGAGTATTTCTAAAGAAAATTTCAAAACAAATGGAAGAGAAGTACTATTTAGAGAACAGTTTTCTTGAGTGGAAGAAAATCTCAAATCTTTCAGAATGAGAAAGCTCCATCATGTTAAGGGCAAAATTAAACAAAATACTTAGATGCAAACTTGTGAAAATGTAAATTTCAAAATTAAAGAATACCACAGATTTTCAGGAAGAAAAAAATTACGCACAAAATCAGGTTTCTCCCAAATGGCACAGAGTAAGAAAACACAATGGGATAGTATATGTAAGATATTAAGGGGAAAAGGCTATGTGTGATTCAATAATTCTGTATTAACTCCTGTGTGAGAGCAACACAATTCTTACTTATACAGGATTCCATTCTCTCTGAAAAAGCATATTCGGAGATGTACTATCAATAACTGAAAGATAAATCAAAATAGCACCTTTTGATATGAAATGCATGGTATAGAAGTCTTGGTGATGAGCACGGAAATTAACTAAATGTAGAAAGTCTGAATAATCAATAAAAGCAAGGTTAAAAAGCACTGCAAAGATTAAAAAGTTCAGATTTTGATCCTGTAAAAAAATGATTTTTAATAAAAATAATTAGGTTTAATAAAATAAGCAACAGGAGGGAGTCTTTTCAGGTAAAAAGAAAAGACAACAAGTATTCCCAGAGATCTCGATATTCCACAGAGATTAAAAGAAAACCCACAAAAACAAATTGGTAGATCAAAATTAAGTGTTTAGTCAGCACTACAGCACATGACAAAATAGTTAAGCTTTCCTTAGTTTTCACCCTACAAAGCATTTTTATAGAAGATAAGGTATAGAAAAGAGATGAGAATCTATGCATTTATGTGCCCTTATGACATAGAAAGGAAGAATTAAAACCTTCTAGAAGAATTTTAATCACTTGCCATAAAGAATTAAAAGAACGAAGAGTTTTCTTAGAGGCTACTTACGCTTTACAGATGATGGAGTGCTGAACCTCAAACTCCAAATTAGTAATAACAGGGCAGGTGTACACTCTGGTGGCTGAAATATCTGACGAATTTTCTTCTCCAGGAACAGGTTCGGTCTTCCAAGTTTTATTTAACTTTTCCATGTCCTCTTTCAGCTGGTCTAAGCACTGACTTAAAAATTCATGAGCATCCTAAGAAGGCACAATATCTTTAATCATAAGATCAAAACATTTCCTATCACAATGATAGCTTGCTAACACTGTGATTTATACAACTAAAGCACTCGGAGGTCAGTACCATATGTGAAAAAGGTCAGATTTACTCTAACAATCTGGGGGTACATATTTTGTGAATAAGAACAAATGACACTGCAACTGGTGAATCACCTAATTTTACCTCTGAAACGAAGAATGTACTATATTATTGTATAGTGTTGTATGCTGTATTACACACACAACACATAGTGTCTTATTACATAGCCAACACTATACGATAACTGAACTGAATTTAAAGAAATATTAAAAAAAAGAATGACAGATTTTGGGTGCCTGGGTGGCTCAGTGGGTTAAAGTCTCTGCCTTCGGCTCAGGTCATGATCCCAGGGTCATGGGATCAAGTACCTCATAGGGCTCTCTGCTCAGCAGGGAGCCTGCCTCCTCCTCTCTCTCTGCCTGCTTCTGTGCCTATCAAATAAATAAATAAATAAAATCTTAAAAAAAAAAAAAATGACAGATTTTATATTCTTAACTACCAGTTGGATTAGCATGAATGAATAAATGAATCACTCCTTTTAGATAAAGTATTTTTTTCTAAAATAGCCTTTGTAGCTAAAAGAGCCTAAGTTCCTATTATGGCAAATGAGATTTATATTTTTCAAATATGATAAAATACACAGAAGAGTCTTATTAACCCTTAACATAAGTCTTTCAATCTGTGAGGAACACATGTACACAAATCCCATTTTAAAATGGAAATTAGACAATACACTGATATCATTTCAATTTCCCTTATCTCTAAAATGTTTAAAAACAATTAGTACTCACATTCTGCATATAACCAGAGAATCTCTCTGCCGTAGCTGAAATGGCATTTTTAACCTTCTTGAGTAAATCTTTTTTGGTCTCTGAATTACAGATATCTTTTTTAACAAGCAAGTGTGCAAAGCGTCTGTTAAAACAAGAGACAAATTTGGTGTTATTTTACAGAAGTTCGGTTGGCATATTTTAAAGACTGTTAACAATGGCACATAAAACTTTTAAGTGTCTATAACTCTGCTAATCTATAATCAATTAGGTAAAAGGTTACTTAGTAAGAATGTAACAATTACCTGATAAGTGCATTGAGTGGAATTTTCTTCCATGGGATACCTTGCTTAAGCAAATCATTGGCAAATGATTGAAGTGAAAACAGAGACTGTAAGATAGCATTCATATAGCAGGTATTTCCCAAATTGGAGAAGCTGAAAATGAAAAAATAGTACTGTTGAAGATGACAGTAGTTCCCGACATATGTTCATTAAAGTAGGGGGTTCTCCAGTATAGCACACAACAGAATCACACGGAGTGCTTGTTAAAATACTTATTGCTCGGCCCCAAATAGAAACTGTAGATCTAGACAGAGAGGGTACAAAACTGTGCATTTCTAACAGGACTCCAGTTGATACTGATGCTGTTGGTCTGGGGACCATACTTTGAGAACCACTAGATTATAAGATTATAACAAGGAAAATGATACATTTTCAAATGAATGCTAAAAATAACTGGGGACTTATCCAAACAGCTATTTGTTCTTGTTTATAATTTTAATTTTTTCCCTGAGATATAACAACTCATTTATGTATATCCCCAGAAGTAGAACAACTGGGTCAGAGGATATATGTGTTTAGGTTTAATGGGTATTGACAAACACTTTTCTAAAACAAACTTTAAAAAAAAATTTTTTTACAATTATTATTATTATTTTTAAAGATTTTATTTATTCATTTGACAGACAGAGATCACAGGTGGGCAGAGAAGCAGGCAGAGAGAGGAGGAAGCAGACTCCCTGCTGAGCAGAGAGCCCGACTCGGGGCTCGATCCCAGGACCCTGGGATTATGACCTGAGCCAAAGACAGAGGCTTTAACCCACTGAGCCAACTTAAAAAAAAACCTTTATCTAAAAATATTCCCTTGGGGCGCCTGGGTGGTTCAGTAGGTTAAAGCCTCTGTCTTCGGCTAGGGTCATGATCCCAGGGTCCTAGGATCCAGCCCAGCATCGGGCTCTCTTCTTGGCAGGGAGCCTGCTTCCTCCTCTCTCTCTGCCTACCTGTGATCTCTGTCTGTCAAATAAATAAATAAATAAAATCTTAAAAAAAAAAAAACATTCCCTGGGCGCCTGGGTGGCTCAGTTGGTTTGGCGACTGCCTTTGGCTCAGGTCATGATCCTGGAGTCCTGGGATCGAGTCCCGCATCGGGCTCCCAGCTCTATGGGGAGTCTGCTTCTCCCTCTGACCTCTCTCATGCTCTCTCTGTCTCTCAAATAAATAAATAAAATATTAAAAAAAAATTCCCAAACTCTCAAAAAAGTTGAACAAGAATATTCTTTATCCATATTCACCAACAGTTAATCTTTTGTACTATATGCTTTACCATTTAATGCACCTCTCCCTGTATTCCTCCTGAACCACGTGAGAATAAGTTACATAGATCACAGCCCTTCAGCCCTAAAAACTTTGGGGTGTATTTCACAAGAACAAGAAGATTCTCTTATATAATCAAAGCAGAGTTACCAGCTTTATAAAATTTAATGCTGATATGCTCTTATCTAACATACACTGACATTTGTGAAGAATACAACCTCCCCCACCCCTACCACTGGTTTTTAATGGACTGCTCCTCATGCTGGGTTTGCTATTTCTTCATGAAAAGATTCAGCTCAGGCTGGAAAGGCACATAGTGACACAGTGATACTGTGTCCTTCCAAGGGTATCACACTCAGAGGTACATGATATTCCTGTGTTGATCACTGATGATGTCAATTTTGAATACCCTGGAGAACTTCCACTTCAGACTATGAGAAAGTATCAGAGTCTGGAATTATCCTACTATCATGGACAATAAAAAAAACAGTGGACAAAACACTGAACAACAGGCAGCACCAAGACTGTGATCCTTAAGGGAAACGAACAGTGTGAGTACCATCCATTATGCAGGGTTTCTGGCTGCAGGCAATTTGTGAACTGCAGTCCAGGGAGGGGTACCCAAACAGAACCTAGAAATCATGCTGCCCTCAGTTCAAAGAAACGAGTTTGATAGGCTGAGGCTGCTAAGAATTCTGGGACACAGTACCTGAGAGGAGGGAGCTGTACAAAGAACTCCAGAAACACACAGCCTGTTGAGTATTCGGCTGAATACCAGCCTGTGCATGCTTATGGTAAAACCCCACGACACCAGTGAAGAACTTCAAGGAAAAGAATGATTACTGGGAAGCTATTAGCAGAATAATTCCCAGAGCTCATGCAGGACCCAAATTTGTTTGAGTTCCTACCAGAGTGGAGAGACCTAGGCAAACTCATAGGATATTACTAGACATCTCAGAGGAGCCAGGATTTAGAAAAGGAATTAAATTAGTCTTAGAATAAAGTCCACTCTAGATTTGACACTAAAGAGCTTAAACACATGTCTCAGAATAATCAAACCCTACTGCAGATATTAAAACAGCTATTATAAATATGCTTCATGTGATGACAGGTGCAAAGAAAAACATTAAACCTAAAAGGAAAGAAACAGAAGATATAAAAGAGACTCAAATTAATTTTAGAGATGGAAAACACAATAGATAAAATATTACTGAATGAGATTACCAACAGATTAAACACTGAAGAAAATACCAGTGAACTTAGGGACATAGCAACTTAAAATATAAAAAGTGAAGGATCTACATATTTTACGTAACACAAAATTCAGATTAAAGTATTATAATTCAAAAACATAAAATATTAAATATAACATTACAATTTAACTTTAATTTAAATTTAAATTAAACTAATTAAATTTAACTTTAACTTTAATTTTAACACTTTAATTTTATATATTTGAAAGTTTATGTATACATATAAGCAAACGTATTTTCTTTTTTTCATAAAAAACAAAAGATAGAATACTATACAGTGTATACTTTTTTTTTTAAAGATTTTATTTATTTGACAGAGAGAGATCAAAAGTAGGCAGAGAGACAGAGAGAGAGGAGTAAGCAGGCCCCCTGCTGAGCAGAGAGACCGATATGATGCCAGGCCGATCCCAGGACCCTGGGATCATGACCTGAGCAGAAGGCAAAGGCTTTAACCCACTGAGCCACTCAGGCGCCCCTACAGTGTATACTCTTTAGTGACTTGTTTTTTAACTAAACACATACTTTGTTATTTTCAGGTTTTTCCTTTTTAAATTATAGCCATCTTAGTGGGTGTAAAATGGTATCTCATTTTGGCTTTGAGTTAATATACCTTCAACTTTTTAAACTTTTTCAGAGCTGCACAATTTTCCCTTGTTTCTAGAAATCTGCCCATTTCATCTAGTTATCTAATTTGGTGGTGAAATCATAGTATTGTCTTAAAATCCTTCTTATTTTGGTAAGGTTGGTGGTAATATACTCACTTCTGTTTCTGATGTTAATTATGTGAGTCTTCTCTTTTTATCAGTTTAGATAAAGGTTTGTTGATCTTTTCAAAGAATCAACTTCTGGTTTTGTTGATTTTTGTACTTCTCTTGTATTTCTAGTCTCTATTTTATTTCTCTCTAATCTTCCTTCTGATAGCTTTTGGGTTTAGTTTGCTCTTCTTGTTCTACTTCCTTAAGGTGTAAAGTTAGGTTATCGATTTGAGGTCATTTTTTAAAAATCATGATAAAATACACATAAAATTTACCATTTAACCATTTTTATAAAAAAATTTTTAAGCAAACTCTATGCTGAATAGGGCTCAAACTCATGACCCAGAGATCATGAGTCACATGCATGCCCTACTCAATGAGCCAGCCAGGTGCTCCACTATTTTAAGGTTCACAGTTTCCAACCCATTAGATACACTCACAATATTGTACAGCTATCACCACTATCAACCTCCAGAACTGTTCCATTTTCTGGAATTGAAATTCTGTACCCAAAGAACAATAATTCCCTACTGCTCTCTCCTTGGCAATCACCACTCTACTTTCTGACTCTATGAATCTGACTATTCTAGGTAATTCATGTAAGTGAAATCATACAGTTTTTGTCCTTTGGTGACCAGCTTATTTCACTTAGCCTGTCTTTAAGGTTCATCCATATTGTACTATGTGTCAGAATTTCTTTCCTATTTAAAGCTAAACAGGGGGGACCTCGGTGGCTCAGTCAGCTGACTGTCTGTGTTTGGCTTAGGTTGTGTTAGGCTTAGGTCCTGAGTCCTGAATCAGGATCCTTGCTGGTCAAGAAGCCTGCTTCTCCCTCTGCCTCTGCTGCTCCCCTTGCTCATGTTCTCTCTCTTTCAAATAAATAATTGAAATCTTTTAAAAATAACTGGTTAAATAAAGCTAAATAGTATTCCTTTATATGTATAAAACACACTTGGTTTACTTACTCATGCACTGGACACTTGGGTTGCCTTCACCTTTAGGTGAAACATGGATGTATAAATACTCCTCAAGCCACTGCTCTCAATTCTTTTGGATATATACACAGAAACAGACCTGCTGGATCATATGGTAATTCTACTTTTAATTCTTTGAGGAACTGCTATACTATTTCCCATAGCAGCTGCACCATTTTACATTCCCACCAGCAAAGTCCAAGGGTTTCTTCTTCACAGCCTCACCAACATTTCTTTTTTAACGTAGGTGTTTCCTACTATTGATTTCCCTCTGAGTACTGCTTCTGCTGCATCCCATCAATTCTGGAATGCCGCTAGAGCTTTCATTCATCTCTTAAGTATTTTTAAATTTCCCTTGTGATTTCTTCTTTGACATTACTGATTAAGAGTGTGTTACTTGGGACGCCTGGGTGGCTCAGTTGGTTAAGCGTCTGCCTTCAGCTCAGGTCATGATCCTAGCGTCCTGGGATGGAGTCCCACATCGGGCTCCTTGCTCGGCAGGGAGCCTGCTTCTCCCTCTGCCTCTGCCTGCCTCTCTGTCTGCCTGTGATTGCTTGCTCTCTCTCTAACAAATAAATAAAATCTTAAAAAAAAAAAAGAGTGTGTTACTTAATTTTTATGTATTTCAGTTTTCTATCAGTAACTGATTTCCAGCTTCATTTTATTGTGGTTCGAAAAGATACTTTAGATGATTTCAAACCTTTAAAATTGAAACTTATTTTGCGGCCTAATATATGGCCTCTCCTAGAGAATGTTTCATGTCCATTTGAGAAGAATGTGTATTTTGTTGTTGTTGGGTGGAGTGTTCTATATACATCCATAAGATCTAGGCAATTTATAGTGTTGCTCAAATCCTATATTTTCTTATTGATTTTTCTGCCTACATATTCTATCCATTATTGAAGGTGGAGTACTGATCATCTTCTGCTATTATTTTACAACTATTTTTCTCTCTGCAATTTATTTAAATATCTTGTCTATTGGGGTGCCTGGGTGACTCAGTCGGTTAAATGTCTGACTTTTTATTTCTGTGTAGGTGATGATCTCAGGGTCATGAGATCGAGCCTCCTGTCAGGCTTTGAGCCTGCTTATGATTCTCTCTACCTCTCCCCACTGCTTGCATGTGCATGCACTTAGTCTCTCTAAAAAAAAAGAGCTCAGAGAAAAGAAACAGGTAAGCAGAGAAGAAAGTGAAATACCTTCACTGCAAATTTTATGTTATTATCTACTAAGACATTAAGCATATATATTATAATGGATAAGCCAAATTGGAAGATGCCACTCATTCAAGTAAAAAGATAACCTTAAGGGCGCCTGGGTGGCTCAGTGGGTTAAAGCCTCTGCCTCTGGCTCGGGTCATGATCCCAGGGTCCTGGGATCCCCACATTGGGCTCCCTGCTTGGCAGGAAGCCTACCTCCTCCTTTCTCTCTGCCTGCCTCTCTGTCTACTTGTGATTTGTCAAGTAAGTAAATAAAATCTTAAAAAATAAATAAATAGCCCTCCCCTTCCTCCTTACCCTGCTATTAAAAAAAAAAAAGATAACCTTAAAGCTGGTACAAAAACAGTAATTTGAGTAATACTGAAAACAAGCTAATAGTTAACTTGAGGAGAGCAATTTGGTAATAAAACATTTCAAAGTGTCTTCCTTTAATCTTAACAAAAATACACTTCCAAGAATTTATCCTATAGAAAAGTTTCAATAAATTTGAAAAAGATATGTATATGAGCATGTTCATTCTAGCCTGGATTGTAATGGGAAAAAGGGAAATCTAAATGCATACTAACATGGTTGAAGGTTATGTATTAACATATGAGGAAGGGGGCACCTGGGTGCCTCAGTTTTTAAGCGTCTGCCTTGGGCTCAGGTCACAATCCCAGGGTCCTAGGACTGAGCCCTGCATTGGGCTCCCTGCTCAGTGGGAAGCCTGCTTCTCCCTCTCCCACCCCCACAGCTTCTGTTCCCTCTTGCTGTGTGTCTCTCTGTCAAATAAATAAATAAAATCTTTAAAAAATATATATATATATATATACACACACACATATATATATACACACACATAGAAAAACATACACTCACGGATATATACATATATACATACACATATACACACATACCCATGATCAATGTGGAGTGATAAAATTAGGGAACAGAGAATAGAGCAAAGTGGTTAAGAATGCAAGGGGAGGGGAGCCAAGGTGGCTCAGTCAGTTGAACATTCAGCTCTTTTTTTTGGCTCAGTCACAACTGATTGATCTTAGGGTCATGAGATCAAGCTCTGTGCCAGGCTCTGGACTCAGTATGGAGTCTGTTTGAGATTCCCTCTCTCCCTTTCCCTCTGCTCCTCCCCCTGCTCATGCATGTCCACTCTCTTTTTTAAAAATAAATAAAATCTCGTGCTCGCTTCGGCAGCACATATACTAAAAATAAATAAAATCTGGAAAAAAAAAAAAAAGCAAGTGAAGTCCAACTGACTAGATTTACTACTGCTGTATCACTGACTAATCACCTTGAGAAAGTTAACTAACTTTTCTAAGCCTTGGTTACTTCATTTGTGAAAGCAGATTTTCGATATATCTAGCTCACAGAGGGGCTGTGAGGATTTAAAGAAAAAAATCTATTTAAACTCTTAGCACACAGTATTTGTCACATAACAAACACTTCAGTTAAGACTGCTACTATTATCATTACAGTTATTATTTATGATCTTTTTATGTATTTAATAAAATTTTAGCATGAAGCAGATGGGGAGGTTATACATAAAATAGTGTTGAAGTATCTCAGGAGTATGACGAAGTGTATATGATTGGAGAATACGCATTTTCTACTTAATGATTAGTATGTTCTATATAAGCACTTTTTTTTGAAATTCAAAAACTAGAGACTAGATAATGGAGTTATCATTATTTATGGGTGTGAGAAATCTTTAATAAGTGAGTGCATATTTGAGAACTATAATTAATATGACTCCTTTCACCATTTTTTTGACATCAAGCAGAATATACTTCAGTTAATGACTTAATATAAAAAGAAAGCAAACTATAAAGAATTTACCTACCCCTGCAGTTGCTGCTGTTGGTGAGAGGAAAGGGGCACTCTTGGTTTGTTCCAGCCAGTGTAATCCTGGTTACACCTCAGTTTTTTAACAGAAAGAGGAGCTGGTTGAGGAAGAAATCCCAAACTTCTTTTGGCAGAGGGAGTTTGGCTTGAAACATTAGTCCTATAAAAAAGAAGAGATAGTGCATAAGCAAATCAATTTTGCATGCTATTTTTTCTCCTAGTAGATTCAGAGAAGTCAGTATGTGGGAAAAAAAAAAATCCTAAACTTGAGGAAGTATCAGTAATAATGATCACCTCCAGAAAAACTCCCTAAGTATAAATTAGCAAGTCTGTCAATAGACAGCTGAAGAGGCATATGACACTATACCTACTTAACCTATAATTATTCAGGACTTGAGAAAAACTATAATATTATTTTACTTTTCTATTTACTTTTATTCACTTAATGGATGTGATACATCAGTTTTCCTAATCTCAAAAACATTTAGGCAGTTATTTTTTTCCTATTACAAATAACGACATAAAAATGTTCTTTTACATAACTTCCTGGAGAACTTCCTTTAGTTTATATGCTTAGAAGTCAAAATGTTAGGAATAAGCATTTTTAATTTTTACTTTTCTGAGACCTTGTGATTGTTTTCCAAAAACACTGTACCAATTTTCATTTCCACTAACAGTGAATTGCCATTTCACATGGTTTCCATTAATGAGTGAAACTGATCTCACTGTTGGTTCTGTTTTGCATATTCCTGATTACCGCTGAAGTTGAACATATTTTTACAACTGTCTGTTATTCTCTGAACTGCTTTTGTGTACCCTTAGTTTTATATTGGGTTCTTAATGATTTGTAGTTTTTCACGTATTTCATATTCTAACCCTTTGTCTATTATATGTTCTAAGGTTTTTTGTTTTTTTTTAAAGATTTTATTTATTTGACAGAGAGCACAAGCAGGGGGAGTTGTAGGCAAAGGAAAGGAGACAAGCAGGCTCCCTTGCTGAGCAGGGAGCCGGTATGGGGCTTGATCCCAGGACTCTGGCATCACCACCTGACCTGAAGGCAACGCTTATCCGACTAAGCCACACAGGAGCTCTATAAATGTTATATATGTTTTAAGTTTTAAGCTTTTACACAGTCTTTATCAACCTTTATCAACCATAATTCAGTTTTTACTGGTTGTTCTGAGGATCAGTAGATATTTCAATTTGTACACAATTCTTAGTGAATCTCTAAAAAGTCATGTAGTTGTTAATTTTTTTTTAAGATTTTATTTATTTATTTGATAGACAGAGATCACAAGTAGGCAGAGAGGCAGAGAGAGAGAGGAGGAAGCAGGCTGTCCGCAGAGCGGAGAGCCTGATGCGGGGCTCGATCCCAGGACCCTGGGATCATGACCCGAGCAGAAGGCAGCGGCTTTAACCCGCTGAACCACCCAGGCGCCCCTGTAGTTGTTAATTCTTTTCTAAAATTTCTTCCAGTGATCTTCCAGCTTAAAATTTGAAGGTAAAATTTCCTTAATCAAGTACCAATTTATGATAATTAATACCTGATAATTTTCTTACCAAGTACCAATATCTTCAAATGTTGATACGCTGTTACACTGTTAAGTCCCATTAATCTGCAATTTAATATCATATCCACTACCTACTCAAATTTTCAATCTTACACAGCACATTAACAAAATTACTAGGAAAACTGGACTGCCAGGATCAAGATGTTATAGACTGTACAAAATCGTGACAGGGGGAGCCAGGATCAAGAAGTGGCTTTCTTTAGGAAACAATTCTACCAAAAACAACATGGGAAAAGAGTAATTTAAAATGTTCATGACCTATTAAATGCATGACTGACTCCAAACTGCCATTTAATACACTTGGTATTATGGGTTAGAAAAAGTATCCCATCTCAGGAATGTTAAGCTGACACCCAAGACAATCAAAGCCTCCCATATTTGATACCCCACTACTTTCTGGCTGTACCAAGAAACAATCAGCAAGTGATTTAGCCTCTTAAAAAATTTTAGACTTAAAAAAATGGGATGTGGTGGGATTCCCTCCTTAAATGTTTCTAGAGCTACTAAAAAACTTGCATTTATAATATAGTTGATAAAAATCTTCCTCTAGGGACGCCTGGGTGGCTCAGTTGGTTAAGCAGCTGCCTTCGGCTCAGGTCATGATCCCAGCATCCTGGGATCGAGTCCCACATCGGGCTCTTTGCTCAGCAGGGAGCCTGCTTCTTCCTCTGCCTCTGCCTGCCACTTTGTCTGCCTGTGCTTGCAAGCTCTCTCTCCCCCTCTCTCTGACAAAAAAAAAAAAAAGAAAAAACAAAAAAACCCCACAAATCTTAAAAAAAAAAAAAAAAGACATGGAGGACAGGCCTCGGAGCGCAACATAACTCTCTTCATTTCACTGGACACTTAACACCTTCTCTCTGTGCTGCATTCCACAATCAGGCACTCCTGACTTATTTAGTAGTTGCCACAATGTGGACCTCTAATCTGCATGGGACTTTAGAGATTCAGAATTCCTGCCCCTATGCAGGTAACACAGATGCCAGTCACTGAAATTCCCATTTCTGTGTATTCGCACTCTGCTTAGGGAGCATTAGGCAAGCAGCACATTTATGGTTTCAAACCCAGTACATTTATGGCTCCAAACCCAAAGTGTTTTGCCTTAGTTTATTAGCACCGAGAGCAGTTCTAGATTTGTAGCTTTATATCAGAAAACAAATACTGGCCTGGGGTCATGTTCAGTTCCCAATCTCATGCTGGTTTTCTAAACACTTGACTCTAGTCTGTTTTCCATGTGCCCTATGATTTCAGTCTTTACTCAGTATCAGTTTTTTCTCACTGATGTGGAAATTTTCACTTCATCTTTGAACAAAGCTTTGCATTAAAAAAATTTCTTTTCCTTAGCCAATCTGATG
The DNA here is from genome assembly GCA_003697995.1 of Taxidea taxus jeffersonii. Classification (NCBI taxonomy): domain Eukaryota; kingdom Metazoa; phylum Chordata; class Mammalia; order Carnivora; family Mustelidae; genus Taxidea; species Taxidea taxus. Next base: position 59,979 of record RCUC01167409.1, on the reverse strand, counting down.
TGCAGTGAATTCTATTATTTTAAGAGGAAATTTGTACATTTAATTATTTACAAACTAAATTTAATTTTTGTAAAAACTTGGATTCCTTTAAGTTTTTATTTATTTTTTTAAAGATTTTATTTATTTATTTGTTATAGAGAGAGAGAGCACAGGCAGACAGAGTGGCAGGCAGAGGCAGAGGGAGAAGCAGGCTCCCTGCCGAGCAAGGAGCCCGATGTGGGACTCGATCCCAGGACGCTGGGATCATGACCTGAGCCGAAGGCAGCTGCTTAACCAACTGAGCCACCCAGGCGTCCCATTACATTAAAAATTTTTAAAAGATTTTATTTATTTATTTGACAGAGATCACAAGTAGGCAGAGGCAGGCAGAGAGAGAGGAAGGGACGAAGGCTCCCTGCTGAGCAAAGAGCCCAATTCGGGGCTTGATCCTGGGACCCTGGGATCATGACCTGAGCCGAAGGCAGAAGCTTTAGCCCACTAAGCCACCAAAGCTCCCCTAGATTTTTTTTTTTTTAAGATTTTATTTATTTGACAGAGAAGTAGTGAAAGAACATAAGTAGACAGAGCCACAGGCAGAGGTAGAAAAATAAGCAGGCTCTCTGCTGTGCAAGGAGCCTTATGTGGGGCCTGACCCCAGGACCCTGGGATTATGACCTGAGTGGAAGGCAGCCACTTAACCAAATGAGCCACCCAGGCACCCCTAAGAGTCTTCTAATAAGCAGATATATCTCTTTCTCTGAAATCCAAATAACTTAGTTACCAGTGCAGTTAGAAAGTGAAATACGACCCAAGACTGAATATACCTAAAAACACAGTATCAAATTCTTTACTTCACCTCAATCATTTGAGGTTTTTTTTTAAAATCCTTTGAATGAAATGCTACTAAAAACAAAGTATCCATAGGTCATTATATAGCGTATCTATTATACATCATCATTACACTTACCTTTTTATATTTACCACTGCCCCTCTGGACTACATTCCAAGATCATACCTTCTTTGCAAGAACTCAGCAGTTGTCTTGTATATTTATTTATATTCAGTAAGTCTCAAAAAAAAATTAACCTTTATCTACAGGATCAGCAATTAAATTTCTGAGCAGCCTTTTTCAGTAAAAGATACTAATTGTAAAAATGTGTACAACTTGTTTTTTTAAAGAAAATGTCTTAACTTTTGGTAGTAGCTTAATAAATACACAGGCAACAAAGGCAGTTCAAAAATGCCTCAGGAGAGATCTTAGTATATTCATCGCTTGGCATGATGGAAAATACACTGGTCTAGAATCTGATCACATTGCTGGTCACAACCTGTGGCCTCAGTACAAATCTCCCTAGACCTCACAGTTAATTCATTTGTTGAAAAATGTAAAAAAAAAAATAAAATAAAATAAAAATTAAAAAGAAGCATCTGAAAATTAAAACATTTCCAGAGTACTGTCCAACTAAAATGTTATGAGTCTATGATTCTCATCAATTTTGTTATTTTAAAGTATTCACTTGGACCATAATGGACAGCCTACCCCCTCAATTCAATACTCTGAAGAAGAAAGCACTTCAAGTTCTTCACAAGGTATATAACCAACACACACCTGTCTAAATTAGTGCTACCAGAGGTGTAGTCCTTGGATCCAGTTCTGCTACCATAAAAGGATGATGACTGTAAAGGTAAAAGCCCTTAAAAAAAAAAAAAAGGAAAAATTTAATTCCTGAATCAACCATTCAAGTTCATTTAGTAGTAAAATTATGCATTAGGCCTATTCATATTTAACTCCTTTTCCCCCTTTCCCTTCATCAAAGTAATACAGATGCATGTTAAAAGATCAAACACCGTGGAAATGTTATTTTTTTTTAAATCTTTTTTTTTTAAGATTTTATTTATTTATTTGACAGAGCTAGAGAGATCACAGGTAGACAGAGAGGCAGCAGAGAGAGAGGAGGAAGCAAGCTCCCCACTGAGCAGAGAGTCCGACACGGGACTCGATCCCAGGACCCTGAGATCATGACCCGAGCCGAAGGCAGCGGTTTAACCCACTGAGCCACCCAGGCACCCCGTGGAAATGTTATTAACAGCAAAGAACACTCTCCCGCCCCAAAACTCTACAAATTTTGCTTCTAAATTCTAACCATTTTTTAAAACTTAATTTTTCCTCATTTCTTTCATAAGGCTAGATAGTTTCTACTATTTAATTTATTCATTATAAATAGTATCAGTTACCTCCATTATGAAAAATTAGAACTCATTTACATCACCCCATTCTTGCTCTCTTCTCTCCTTATTCTGTTGTTAATTTCACTAATTACCTTTGTAACTTTAACACACCTAAAGCTTCCACATTTTGTTCTATGAACCTTCTTATCACATGACCACTTACTTCCTTCCCCCTCCTCTTCCACATCAACTTTTTTTTTTTAAGATTTTATTTATTTATTTGACAGACAGAGATTATAAGCAGGCAGAGAGGCAGGCAGAGAGAGAGGAAGGGAAGCAGGCTCCCTGCTGAGCAGAGAGCCTGATTTGGGGCTCGATCCCAGGACCCTGAGATCATGACCTGAGCCGAAGGCAGAGGCTTTAACCCACTGAGCCACCCAGGTGCCCCCCACATCAACTTTTGAAAGACATACCTTAACTTCAACATTATTAAGGTTTATTACATCTTTAAGCATTCTGTTTTCTAATTGTAGGTTTATTACAAAAGCTGAAAACCCCATAGGTGGAGTTTACGTGATATATTATTATTTCAGATGTAAGAATTATATTAGATCCTTCTTTCTGGGGGAGTCTGATCTCACAATCCTATACCACTAAAAGAAGAATGTTCCTAGAGTCCTAATCAAATGAATTCTCTTAAATTCTCAAAATCATGCCATAGTTTAGGTTTGCTTCAACTTAATTTCCAGCTGACATAATATTCAAATGAATACCACAGAGATGAGTCTCTAAGGAGTTCAGAGGATCAGAGAGATATGTTAAATGTGGGAAACACTGACATCAATCGTGGACAGTCTAACTTTTAGTTTTTGTAAAAACAGGGTACAAGGTGAACTTAACAACTGCTTTAGGCCATAATTCCAAGATCTTCTGGAACTTCTAACATGTAACAACACTGATAAAATTCAGTTTCAGCCCCTTTAATTCCTTGGATTCACTCTATGATCCAGGTACTTTGATAATGAAAAAGTTTAATTTTAGGCAGTTAAATAGGGAAGAAGGTAAAGGTTAGATTCTTTGTTAACAGAATAAAAATTCCCTTATATTTCTAATACTTTAGCCAAGTACTGGCACCCAATAACTAGTACTGAATCAAGCAGTACTCCTGAATAACATAGAAAGGTATGTCTCAGTTTAGGTTTTTATTTCTAGTCTAATACAGTACATCATATAATAAATGAGGATCTTAATATAAGACCAAATACTTACCTGATGTCCTATTCTCTTCTGACTGTTTCAAACTCAGCTGCTTCTCTCTACTGCTGGTTAAATACTTTCTGGAAGGATCTGTCATAGCCTTGTTGTTCCTACAGTTAATGATTTAATTCAATATACACACACACACAGGCATATAAAGACATAGTTATCATTTCAGAATATTTACATTTCACTTACAGTTAAAAATTTCTTAAGTCACATTTCCCCATCTATTATTCCCAAATACCTGAACCTATACAAGTGGAATGGGACCAGTCAGAGATACGCTCGTGCTACGCTCGTGCTTTGATTAAAAGTGCTAATTTTAGGAGGCCCACTGTGCATAAAGCCTGTGGCACATAATGCAGATACTCTACCCAGATTCCCTCTGACCCCATTTTTGTGTCCTCTCTTCCACACCAATTTAGGTATGTATTTGACAGCGAGTATTTAGGGTTCTTTTTCACAGATTGTCCTCAAGCTACTAGAGATCCTTTGCCTACACTCTGAGAGAATCACAGGTAAGGTCAAAGAGCCCAGCTCTCTTGCCTTGGATTAGAAAAAGTTAAAGTGAAAAAAAAAATTTTTTAAGGTGAAATTAATGTGACAGATTTTCTCTCTGGAATTAGATCAACCTCTTTTTTTTTCTTTTTTTTTAAGATTTTATTTATTTGACAGAGAGAGAGATCACAAGTATGCAGAGAGGCAGGGAGAGAGAGGGGGAAGCAGGCTCCCTGCTGACAAAGAGCCCAATGTGGGGCTCGATCCCAGCACCCTGAGATCATGACCTGAGCTGAAGGCAGAGGCTTAACCCACTGAGCCACCCAGACACCCCACAGATCAACCTGTTATATAAACCTCTGCTTGATTTTCGTGTGAGATCGCACTCAGGCTTAATTCTGACTGCTTTCCCCACTCCCTTCCTGGTATCCGCTGGGAGTACTTTCTTAAAATCTCCATTTCAGGGTCTACTTCTGGAGAACTTGATCTAGAACAGCTGGTTCTAGAAATGGGCCTAGGAAGCACACATCTAAGGAGAATATTTTGGAATTGGACTACTTATTTGGCAATAGCAACAGAAATCCCACTGCTCGTGATAACACCTTCTTATAGTTTACAATTACTATATATAAAGACATATATAAATATAAATATATATAATAATATATATATAAATTTATATATATAAAGACTTATAGTTTACAATTACTATGATTTTTTAACTGTTGTGAATTGGGATGGGATAAAGGAGAAGAGACTATGGCTCATGCAGTACCTCTAGCATTCAAGAAATGTGGTAGATCACACAATGGATATTACTGGGGTTATAGAAATGTTCTAAAACTAGATTATGGTGACAGTTGCACAACTCAATAAATTTACCCCAAATTACTGAACTGTACATTTTAAAGATTTTATTTATTTATTAGAGAGAGAGACAGAGCGTGAGCACAGGCAGAGTGGCAGGCAGAGGCAGAAGCAGGCTCCCTGCTGAGCAAGGAGCCCGATGTGGGACTCGATCCCAGGACGCTGGGATCATGACCTGAGCCGAAGGCAGCCGCTTAACCAACTGAGCCACCCAGGCATCCCTGAACTGTACATTTTAGTTTTAAAATTAATATTAAAGTAAATATTAATACTGAATTTTATTTTTTTATTTGTATTTTTTTAAAGATTTTATTTATTTATTTGAGAGACAGAGATCACAAGCAGGCAGAGAGAGAGGAGGAAGCAGGCTTCCCGCTGAGCAGAGAGCCCGATGCGGGGCTCAATCCCAGGACCCTGAGATCATGACCTGAGCCGAAGGCAGAGGCTTTAACCCACTGAGCCACCCAGGTGCCCCTAATATTGAATTTTAAAATTTAAAAATACATCCCAAATTATTCCTTTCCTTGACCCCAGATCCCCCATCAAGAAATGCAGTCTAGTCTATTTTCCTATCCCTTAATGGGGCTGGCCTTGTGATTTCCTTTCCCTAAAAGACTCCAATAGACATAACAGTGTATAAGTCCTGATTGTAAGGCTAAAGGCACCTCACAAATTTACATTCACTCTCTTGGAACCCTGACATTGCTACGTGAATAGCTCCAGGCAAATGCACCAGATGATGAAAGACACATGGCCTAATCACTCTCAGCACCCAAACAATAGGCAGCCAATGGCCAGTTATATGGGTAGGGCCATTGTATACCAGTCAGCAACTAGCCAAACCAACAACTGACCATGGATGAATGAGAAAATGAGAGTACCCAGCCACAATCAGCCAATTCTGGCCCTGATAAGCAGAACCACTCAAGTCGCCATTAACTCATAGGCAATAATAGTTAAACTATTTTCTTTTAAAGATTTTATTTATTGGGGCACCTGGGTGGCTCAGTGGGTTAAAGCCTCTGTCTTCGGCTTGGGTCATGATCTCAGGGTCCTGAGATCAAGCCCCACATCGGGCTCTCTGCTCGGCAGGGAGCCTGCCTCCCCCCCCCCCCCGCCTGCCTCTCTGCCTACTTGTGATCTCTCTGTCAAATAAATAAATAAAATCTAAAAAAAAAAAAAAAAAGATTTTATTTATTTGACAGAGCAAGGGAAACAGCAAGAGAGGGAACACAAGCAGAGGGAGTGGAAGAGGGACAAGCAGGCCTCCCACTGAGCAGGCACCCTGATGCGGGGCTCAATCCCAGGATCCTGGGATCATGACCTAAGCCGAAGGCAGAACCCTAACGACTGAGCCACCCATGCACCCCAACAGTTACTATTTTAAATCACTAAGTTCTGGAGTGGTCTGTTATACAGCCACAGATAACTGATACATGTTATATGGAATAATAACCATAAAGACTACAGAACTGGTTGGATGTTGCTATGAGTACTGATCTGCTCAACAGAGAAAATGATAGATTCGGTAGAGCCAATTACCAACTTAAAGGACAAAATACTATGAAGAATCGCTCATCCAAAGATAGTTGCAGCCCAGATCTTTAGGATTTGAGAACAAGACCGTGCTGTTTCCAGCAAAGAAAGTACACACTCCTTAGGAAGTATCACACACTACTTCTGGCACAGGACTAAGGCCTGGAAGAGACTGAATATGACTATGGGTCATCAGTCAGAGCTAGGCATCATGAACTGGGTGCTAACATCTCCTAAGAGCCCTAAGACCAGGAAGTTACAGAAGTAATGCATCATTAATATGGAAGTGATATATCTGGGATGAGTTCTAAGTAAGCAGGAATATGAAACAAGAACAGGCTTTATAAGTACTCTCTATAACCAACTGAAAGAGAAGAAAAACCTGGCCTGATTTCATGGATACATCATCTTGCTGTCCTGCTAGAGGATAAAAATGAACTGCTGCTGCATTACAGACCCATTAGGGGGCTGCCCAAAAAGATAGCGGTGAAAGGAAAGCCTCCAGTGTGTAGACTTTGAGAGGTACACTTCATTATCCGCTTTGTGTGGAGAAAAGAGTGGGCCATGGATTCCTGGATAGGGATTCCTGGATACAGGATGGATAGACAGAAAAATCTGCATGGCAGGCCTGGAAGATCGGGGAGAAATGATTTATGGAAGAGGTATATGAACAGCCATATGGAAATGTGTACACTTCATATTAGCCAAAAGGCCGAGAAGCGACTGGAAATGTGTACAAAGGGTGAGGATCTTTTTCACATACTAACGCTCATCAGAGAACTCCACTAAAGAGACACTGAACAATCAGGTCCTGGTTCCCAGAGGGGGAACTTTTTTTCACCCGTGGGGACAGTGAGAATCCCATTTAATCTACAGCTATGGCCGCTACTCATTTTGGGGTCCTCATATTGGCAGAGCATCAGGCAAAGAAAGGCACTGCCATAATATCAGAAGTAACTGACTTTGATTATTATAAGGAGGTACATGGCTGATGTTAGATACGAGGGCAGGAGGAATATGGACTAACGGGGACTTACTAGGGAATCTCTTAGTGTTTGTCATGTTCAGTTTTAACTACAAATGGGCAATTTCAGCAACTGTGGCTGGCACAAGCACATAGAGATCAGGGGCTCATCCCCACAAGGATGAAAATCTTAGTTATATCACTAGGCAAATCACCAAGACCCACATAAGTATTAATGGAGAATGCAGCAAATCTAGAATAAATGGTAGAAGAAAAAGATGATAACATCAGTTAAAATCTCAAGGCTATCTATACCAATAAGGACAAAAAGGACTATAGCTCATCCCTCTAATCCTCCTTTTTTTAAGATTTTCATCCAGAAATTGGGCAGCATCAGTGTGAAGAATCTGTGATAACATGGAATGAACTTAATACTTATGCTCTATCAGAGCCCTTCAGACCCCTTTTTATAGTTTTCACACCTCCAGACTATGTATTTTCAACAAACCTGCAGTTCTTCTTTAGAGGACTGCCTTTGGGCTACTTAAAATACTTTGCCCATCTGGGCAGAGCCACAGAACCAAAGACTTTACAGTCAAAGAACATGAAAGCCTTACTTCATGAAACTCCTTACTTCGTTGGAATAGGCCCAGTGCTTCTGGATCAAGATGAAGCCTACTCTCCCTGAGAGAGACCCTCATAGGCTTCCAGCTTCCTTTCCTTCCCTGTCCTACTTTCCTCACTTTGATCTCTCCTATGAGCACTTTCTTAACAAGTCACTTGTACAAGTATATTAATCTAGAATCTTCCAGGAAACTCAAACTTCAAAAAATCTAACTGTAATATTTTGAGAGTGTTATTAGCTAAGAATAAAGATCAGAAACGCAGGACTCACCAGAGAGAATTCTAAGCGAAAAAAGTGGGATGATCCCAAAGTGTGGTGAATGTGGTGAACTGGCATGCAACAGTCTATTACAACTACCTTTTGGTGGATCTGTCCCATGAAACCCAGAAAGCTAAAAAACTCCATTTCCTAGTTATTGTTCAAGATGTGAAGTAAGAGAAGATATGTGTTCAAGATGTGAATTAAGTCGGTTTCCGTAGTGTAGTGGTTATCACGTTCGCCTCACAAGATGTGAATTAAAATAAGATAATTACATATAACTGAGTAATAGCTGGAAAATAGAAGTAAGGAAGAGGTCACGTGTTCTGTGATGGCAAAAATCATTTTGGAGGTGTCCAATTTCTCCGTAGAGATTTCTCATCTTGGTAGTGGAAGCGTGGCTCCAAGATGATAGCTTCTAACTTAGCTATTCACTTTGATGACAGCCAGCAGCATATTTGGTGACCTGATCTGGGGCACAGCTCTCAAAATCATTCTGAAAGTTTTATCCACAGGCTATCTTTTCAGCTTTCCTAATGATTCTGTAAGTCACTTCATAGTCTCTAAAGGCAAACACCTTTGTGTGTAAACTAGATAACTGAATTTTATTTCCTACAACTAGACCCTGAATCCACAAATGCTGTTACTAGAAGGGGGTGCTGCTACCATAATAAGCCTGAACTACATAGCACTAGCCAAAGTAGGAAGGTGGAGAGTAAGGACATAGATATTACAGACTGGAAAGCCAATGAGGACTGTTATATTTATAAAACTGTTATCTGTAAGGGCCCCTGGGTGGCTCAGTCGGTTAAGTGTCTGACTCTTGGTTTCAACTCAGGTCATGATCTCAGGGTTGTGAGATCAAGGCCCATGTCTGGCTCTGCACTCAGCGGGGAGTCTGCTTGAGATTCTTTCCCCAACTCTTCCTCTGCCCCTCCCACAACTCACATATGTGCACGCATGCATGCTCTAATAAATATTTTTTAAAAATCAAAACAACCCTGCTATCTGCAGTCTTGGGAAGCAGACTGCATACTTACTGAACCTATAGCTCTAAAAGGAAAGATTGAGCCAATAAGAACATTGGTCTGTGGTTTCAGCAAGGTCCTATTTAAGACAGATAAATTCAGGTAAGGGCTAGCCACCTTACAATCAAGGAATGTAAGGCCCAAAATTGAAACTGTCTGGTAATTTGAGACCATACGGGATCAAAAAAACCCAACTGCTTCTGATTCTCAAACAGAGGCAATGACAGGAGGTAACTGAGGAAGTAGTCTGTGAAAAACAAAAACAAAAAAAAACAACTTGATATTAAGAGAAACATGATGAACACAGCAACATTCTACTGTCTTCACACCTTTTCTGTAAAACTAAAATTATTTTAAAACTTAAGAGTTTATTAAAACAAAAAATCCAAACAACAAAAATACTGGCCCCAATTCTTTCTCAAGCCTATAAAATTCTGTTTGCTCTACCTTTAAAGAAACTTCTAGCTTTCCAGAATTCGTTCAGCATGAAGCAGGCTACAAAAGCTGCAAGGCCCCAAAGAACAGTCTTCAAGACCCACTTCAGCTATGGCCTTGAAAGATAACAGACAAAGGAAATCTACCAGAAAACAAAGTTAGGAGTCAAATGAAGTACAATGAGGAAGGGAGTTTCTCCCAGAGGATAGAAGAGAGACTGCTACAAAGACTAATCAAGAACTTACTCTGCTACTTTCACTGTCTTCACACCTCTGCCTACCAAGATTTTACTGCTGCTACAGAACAGCAACTCAAGTTTCCTATTCTTGTCTTTTCTAAATGGAAACTTTTACTGTGATTATCCTATGCCTATGGCAGCAATGTATAATGATAAATGTACGGAGATGGACATGGGGAATACAGATGAACTTGCCTTTTAGGGTTTTTTTAGGTAACAGACCATAAGGCACATGGTTGAAGGCATATTTAGACCTTATGGAGAAAATTGCACATCACCCAGAGATCCTGACTCTGAACTGGATACAGTGACTAAACCTATGGGAAGAATGATGAACAGATCTATTTCTACAGCCAGAGGAGTAAACTACAGCAGACTGTCAGTTGTTCCCAAATAACAACTGTACCCTTCTGCCATAATAGAATTTGGGCTAGGCTAGGTATATTTTCCAGGGTTTCTCCTAATTTGATATAACCAAATGACCAAAGTCTGGCCAATGTGCACTGAAGTGGTGTGTACAATTTCCAGCATAAAGGAAAGCAGTATGCCCTGCTTTGTTTTTTTCCCCATTCCCACCAACAGGAGTGCAGAAATGAAAGTGGAGGCTGAAACAGATATCTTGGTTCACAAAGTGGACATTAGTTATTAAAAATTATAGATCAGGGGGCGCCTGAGTGGCTCAGTGGGTTAAGCCTCTGCCTTTGGCTCAGGTCATGATCTCAGGGTCCTGGGATCGAGTCCCACATCGGGCTCTCTGCTCAGCGGGGAGCCTGCTTCCCCCGCCCCCTCTCTGCCTGCTTCTCTGCCTACTTGTGATCTCTCTGTCAAATAAATAAATAAAATCTTTAAAAAAAAATTATAGATCAGTAAGATAGAAGGAATCTGAGTCCATGGTGACTGTAGTTTCAGATGTCACACCAGTCCTATCACCTACTCAGTTTTACATCTGTTATAGCAACAGAACAAAAATTCCCATAAATACACAAAGTTTCCTTAGCTTTTTCCCAACTTCCTTCTGGTGACCTTTAACCTAGAATACCAGTTACTTGACTATCACCTGATTTGTTATGGTACTACTAACTGACCATTTGCAATGATGTGCATGGAGCCAGAGAGTATTATGCTAAGCAAAATAAGTAAGTCAGAGAGAGAAATACCATATGATTTTACTCATATGTGTAATTTAAGAAACAATGATCTAGAGAACAGAGAGGAAAATCAAAAAACAGGCTACAGTCTCTTAACTATAGAGAACAAACTGTTAGTTACAAGAGGAGAAGTGGGTGGTAAAAGGGGTTGGGGATTACGGAGTACATGTGTTGTGATGAGTAGTGGGGTTTTATGTAAGTGCTGAATCACTAAATTGTACACGTAAGTATCATACTGTATGACTGGAAATTTAATAAAAACTTTTAAAAAAGGTATTAACTGAGGTATTTCATAACAGTATAGCAAATATTCTCCCCCAGACAGTTAAAAAACAAAACAAAACCCTCTCATGATGAGGAAGAGACCAAGTTGGTGACTGTCCTGCTGTAGGTCTATCCTCTTTTGTTCAACCAGAAAATAACTCTAAAAGATTGATGTTCCTCACCCAGAACCTATGTCTGGTTCACAGCCCCCCTCCTTTTTTTTTTTAAGAGAGAGAACATGCTCACCTGCCGGGGGTGGGGCTGTGGGGATGGCATGGGAAGGAGAGAGAATCTTAAGCAGGCTTTACACCCAGCATGGAGCCTGACATGGGGCTCAATTTCACAACCCTGAGATCATGACCTGAGCTGAAATCACGAGTTGGATCCTTAACTGACTGAGCCACCCAAGCACCCTGGGTTCACATCCTTTTACTCCTAAGCTAACTTTTCACGGGTTGGGTATGATCACAAAGGGAAGGAAAGAATGCGCAACAGAAGAGCAGCCAACAAGAAACATCTGTTCAGGGGCACCTGAGTGGCTCAGTCGGTTAAGCATCTGACTCTTGGTTTAAGCTCAGGTCATGAAATAGAGCCCCCACATGGGGCTCTCTGCTCAGTGGAGAATCTGCTTCCCCCCCGCCTTTGCCCTCCCCTCATTCATGCTCATTCTCTCAAATAAATAAACATTTAAAAGATTTTTAAAAATTAAAAAAAAGAAACATAGGCTTAGAGTTCTTCAATTCTATTCTTCCTCTAAGTATTGCAGATTAAAAAAAGCTAGGATGGGAGAAGGGCAATGAAATATTCAAAGCAACAGCAATGGCCAAATACTTTATGGAGCCTGTAATCTACCAGCACCAAAATACTTTAAATTCTTTTTTAAAAATGTTATTTATTTGAGATAGAGAGAGTAAGCAAGCATGAGGGGGGTAGAGGGGCAGAAGGAGACGGAGAAGCAGCAGACTCCCTGGTGAGCAGGGAGGCCAATGCAGGGCTCCATCCCAGGACCCCAAAATCATGACCCAAGCTGAAGGCAGACCCTTAAGTGACTGAGTCACCTACGTGCCCCCAAAATACTTTAAATTCTATTCTATCTTTAGAATTCTCATAAACTGAACCCCTGCACCCACCGTCAATTTTCCATAGTGAGTGCACTTACCAATATAAGAAACACTGACCTAGTGCCATAAAGGTTTGTTTTTTAAGGATTTTATTTTATTTATTTGAGAGAAAGAAAGAGCACAGTGCAGGGACGGGGCAGAGGGAGAGGGAGAAGCAGACTCCCTGCTAAGCAAGGAGCCTGACTCAGGGTTCAAATCTCAGGACCCTGAGATCATGACTTGAGCTAAAGGCAGACACTTACACTTAACGGATTGAGCCACCCAGGCACCCCTAGTGCCATAAGGGTTCTTTTTTTTTTTTCTTAAAGATTTTATTTACTTGTCAGAGAGAGAGAGCCGGAGCAAGCGCAGGCAGACAAAGTGGCAGGCAGAGGGAGAAGCAGGCTCCCTGCCAAGCAAGAAGCCCAATGTGGGACTCGATCCCAGGACGCTGGGATCATGACCTGAGCCGAAGGCAGCTGCTTAACCAACTGAGCCACCCAGGCGTCCCTCTTTTTTTTTTTTTTTTTAAGATTTTATTTTTATTTATTTGACAGGGAGAGACACAGCGAGAGAGGGAACACAAGCAGGGGGAGTGGGAGAGGGAGAGGGAGAAGCAGGCTTCCTGCTGAGCAGGGAGCCCGATACGGGGCTCAATCCCAGGACCCTGAGATCATGACCCACGCTGAAGGCAGACTCCTAACAACTGAGCCACCCAGGCGCCCAGCCGTAAGGGTTCTTAAAGCAACTTACGATGATGAATCATTTTCCTTAGGGTAATCTTCATTCAGTTCTGAGCCAGATAACATTCTTTTCCTCTTTTCAGTCCTGTAGAGGATAAAGAAAAAGCTATTTAAAAAAGTCATAATTCATTCCATTAAAAAGTATAAACCAACATACTTAAGACAGGAACTGTGATTACTGCTGCTTACTTCTCTAAACCATATTTTGATTAATACACCATGTATCTGGGGCGCTTGGGTGGCTCAGATGGTTAAGCGTCTGCCTTCAGCTCAGGTCATGATCTCCAGGTCCTGTGATAGAGCCCCCTGTCAGGCTCCCAGCAGAGTGGAGAGTTTGCTTTGCTGCTTCTCCCTCTCCCTCTGCCTCTCCCCCACTTGTGTGTACTCTCTCTCTCTCTCAAATGAATAAATAAAATCTTAAAAAATATATATATATACTTTATATCTGCATGCTCAGTATGTCACTGACATAAATCATAAAAAAAACAATACTAATTACTACTAAAAATATATATTTTTAATAAAATGTATAGTTTCTTCTAACATATTTTATGAACTGGACAATCTCCTTTTTCTCAAAGTATCTGCCTTTCTAAAAGGCCTAAAAGGCATTTATAAATAGCCACAGCTAATGACTAAGAAAAAGAAAGTAAGTCTTCCATACCTATTTTCTAATAACCCTGATCTAAGAGGGGTTGATGTAGATGTCAAAGAGGGAATTGTCCTGGTGACAGTTATTCCACTTCCTGTCGCAGTCTTAATTGATCCTCTACCTGGATTACCAAGAACTTTTCGAAATGGAATATCATCTTTAGTTTCCAAACTTCCTCTTTTTGAAGATGCCTGTAAGAGTAAAGTTTAACATAGCTAAATATTCAAATTAATTGGCATGCTTTTAGATCACTGATTCTCATGTGGACTCAATTTTTAAAAATATAACTGGAAACCCATCTCCAGACATTCTAGCTTAATTGGCCTGGGGTGAAGCCCATTCATAAGTAGTATTTGACAGAGAGAGGGAGAGAGAGCAAGCAAGCACAGGCAGAGGGAGAAGCAGGCTCCCCGACGAGCAAGGAGCCCGATGTGGGACTCGATCCCAGGACGCTGGGATCATGACCTGAGCTGAAGGCAGCCGCCCAACCAACTGAGCCACCCACGCGTCCCCATAAGTAGTTTTTTTAAAAGCACTTACTGATTGTAATGTACAATCTGTATCAGAAACTGAACTTGACACTTTTCTTCTAGCACGCCTATAAATCTAAAATTTTCACAATATGGGGGCGCCTGGGTGGCTCAGTGGGTTAAAGCCACTGCCTTCGGCTCGGGTCATGATCCCAGGGTTGTGGGATCAAGCCCCGCATAGGGCTCTCTGCTCTGCCGACAGCCTGCTTCCTCCTCTCTCTCTCTGCCTCTCTGCCTACTTGTGATCTCTATCAAATAAATAAATAAAATCTTTAAAAAAAAGAAGAATGTTTAAAATTTTCACAATATGACTAGAGGCAGAAATAAATTGCTTTAAATACCCGTCTTATTAAAAAAAGACTCAGATACCCAAGATGGGATTCTAGTGATGAGGATGAAAACAAATCTTCAGAGAAAAAAAAATCCAATTATGCTTTTGATAAAGTGACATAGTGTGGGAAAAAGAAGCAACAATGACATTTGGTTGCTACAACTTAAATGCAAAGTTATAAATACTTCATATAACTTTTGATGGGGAGAATGAATGTAAGAGAGAGTCCCCTGGCAGATAATGAATCAAAGAGTCTACCTTAAAGACACAGCAAGAACATTCAGGGTGAATATGGCAATTTAAACATATTAGTTGGGAAATAGTGCTTTTGACCAGCATTCTGCCAGTAAATTTTAAAACTAGATTAAAAGCTATGTGATTTGTCTATGGAATAAATTTCCAATTTCTTTCTTTCTACAGAATTACATATGTTAGCATAGAAAAGAAAAAAATCTCTGAGATCATCTGAATGAACAGTTTTAAAAAGTTAAAAAAGTTTCAAAAGTTTCAAATGGGTGATATAGTCTCAAGACTCAAATATCAAAATACTATTATCAAAGCCATTTCCTGGGATGTCTCATTTTTACCTACTGCCATATATTCAATTCTTTCCTTTTCATTCTCTTGTCCCTTATAAGTATTCTTCTTTATGCAAATGAAAAGCAATTTTATCATTTTTGTTATACATGCGGTAGAATACTATATGTATACTGTTTTCCATTTTTTAACCTTTTTGACCATGACCTCTACTTAGTAGAAATATTTTACATCACAACTACTATATGTACATATAAGTAACCAAAAGTTTCAGAAATCAATACTTACCCTTACTATGTATAATACCTCCTCAATTATTTTCTATTCTGTTCTGTTCCTTTTTTTATTTAACCCCAGTTATGACCCATAATACTGATTTTACAACCCCACTGATAAGAATCATTACTTGTGAGCGTATACGTATTTGCTGGTCATATATGATAACATCTATATGTTTAAATATTCTAACAGTTTAAATTTCTACCCACAGATGAATCTCAAAGTAATTATAATGAGTGAAAAACCTAGACAAAAAAAAAATTACACAAGGATTCCATTTATATGAAACTCTAGAAAATACAAACTAATCTATAACGACAGAAAGCAAACCAGTTGTGGTTTAGGGATGGGGCCAGAGAGAAAGCAGGAAGGAAGAATTACAAAGAGGGAGGAGGAAACTTTTAAGGGGTATGGTTCTGTTCTCCTGTTTGATTATGGTGATGATTTTACAGGTATACACATAAGTCAAAATGTATCAAACTGCACACCTCAAGTATGTGCAATTTAGAGCATGTCAATTATACCTCAATTAAAATGTAAAAAAAAAACCCTACAACATATTAAAAAAACCAACAAAAATAAAATATTACTCATTGCATGCAAAAAAACTTAGTAATCACCTCTCTGCACATCCAAATAGAACTCATCAGTTTACTTACAGAATAGTTTCCAAGTTTTTTTTTAGTTTATGCCTGGTTTCTCTTTATAGAATAAATTTTCAAAGACATATGTCTGCTAAACTGCAATAGTACAAAGGAAGTCTTATGGCTGTCTGAATATTTATCAAAGAAAAACTATTTAAAAAACAAACAGAAGGGGCGCCTGGGTGGCTCAGTGGGTTAAAGCCTCTGCCTTCGGCTCAGGTCATGATCTCAGGGTCCTGGGATCGAGCCCCACATTGGGCTCTCTGCTCAGTGGGGAGCCTGCTTCCTCCTCTCTCTCTCTCTGCCTGCCTCTCTGCCTACTTCTGATCTCTGTCAAATAAATAAAAATAAAATCTTTAAAAAAAAAAAAAAGAACAAACAGAAGACCTCAATAAAAGTCTAATATCATATAGTGTAGGGGTAAAGTTCATAATGCACAACAGACCCAAGGGACATCATAGAAATAATAGTAGCAAACATTTATAGCATTGTTAGTATATGGTATTGTAGGCTAATAAGTACTTTTACATGCATTATTTCATAGCAACCCTTAAAATATTACTGCTGCCCCAATTTTACAGATGGAGAGTAAGGTCAGGATACTTAAGGAACTTCTTCAAAGACCCACAACTACTACGTATCAGCACCAAATTTATAACCCACATCTAATTCCAAAACTATGCTTTTAAAAATTACACTTTACTGTGGTTTATAATGATGACCATGAGACACAGAACATATATTATATGTTCAGTAAAACTACACGTAAGAACGACAGGATGTGATAAATTTTGAAAAGATGTTCATAATAGGGGCACCTGGGTGGCTCAGTCATTAAGCATCTGCCTTCAGCTCAGGTCATGATCCCAGGGTCCTGGGATCAAGCCCCACATCAGGCTCCCTGCTCGGTGGGAAGCCTACTTCTCCCTCTCTCACTCCCAATGCTTGTAATCCCTCTCTCACTTTCTCTTTCTCTCTCTCTCAAATAAAATCTTTAAAAAAAAAAAAAAAAAAGATGTTCATAATAATGGTTGATTATAACTTTTCTTAAAAGCTAAAAAGATTCAAATGAACATACCGGATTGTCTGAGTAAGAAAGCTGCCTGTTGGTTTCCTTCTGTGACGTCCTGCTGCCCAGAATAGCTCCAAAACTACCAGACCCCTGAGAAGGTTTCATGGCTGGTAGGGGGAAAATAAATAAATAATCCCACGTCATTTACTTTATAAAGAGATTAATCATCATTATAGAATACTGAAAAAACAGAAGCATAAAAAAATGAAAGTGCTTAACAACCATTTCTTTCTGAAAGTATACCTGATATAAATAGTAATTAAAATTCAGAGCTAGATTCTCAAGCAAAAAATGAAATAACATGCACAAATTTGGGAAGATGTAACAGAAAAATAATTTTTTTTAAAAGATTTTATTTATTTGACAGAGAGAGATCACAAATAGGCAGAGAGGCAGGCAGAGAGAGAAGAGGAAGCAGGCTCCCCACTGAGCAGAGAGCCTGATATGGGGCTTGATCCCAGGATCCTGAGATCATGACCCGAGCCAAAGGCAGAGGCTCAACCCACTGAGCCACCCAGGTGCCCCAGAAAAATAAAATTTTAAATGCAAAATGAAAATGCTAGAAATTCTCCTATATAAATACCTGGTAATTAACACTACAGAAAATTCAGTCACTATGTGTTTACAGCATGAACACTGACAATAGATACCAAGGAAACATGTAACACATGAGTTGGTACTAAATGGCAAGCAACCATAATTTTTTTTTTAATTTTACAAGGAAAAGTAGTGTATCAAATACATGTTAAATACAAGCAAAGTAGCACTGCTACCTCCTCATTTTCTAGTACTTTTATTATATTTATGTTAAAAATCTCAATTAAAAGTCTGTCAACTCTAAAATATTAGTAATTGGAACACCTGGGTGGCTCAGTCGGTTAAGCGGCTGCCTTCGGCTCAGGTCATGATCCCAGCGTCCTGGGATCAAGTCCCACATCGGGTTCCTTGCTCGGCAGGGAGCCTGCTTCTCCCTCTGCCTCTGCCTGCCACTCTTGTCTGCCTGTGCTCACTCCTGTTCTCTGTCTGACATAAATAAATAAAATCTTTAGAATAAAATAAAATAAAATATTAGTAATAAAGTTCTGATAATAAGAGAGCTGGAGACTAACAGTAATAGTGGAAAATTCATTTTAAGCACTAGATTATTTCTTTTTTTTTTTAAGGATTTATTTATCTGACAGAGAGAGAGAAAGCAGAAACAGGGGGAACAGGAGAGAGAGAGAAGCAGGCTCCCCACTGAGCAGGGAGCCTGATGCAGGACCTGATCCCAGACCCTGCAAACAGGACCTGAGTGGAAGGCAGATGCGGAAGGCAGATGCTTAACCATCTGAGCCACTCAGACGCCCAGTACTAGATTATTTCTCAAGAAAAGGTCTATTAAGGGGCACCCGGGTGGCTCAGTCATTAAGTATTAGTATTACATTGGATAGTGGGGAGAGGGTATCCTTGCCTTGTTCCTTATCTTAAAGGAAAATCTTTCAGTTTTCCATTGTTGAGTATGTTAGCTGTGGGCTTTTCATATACGGCCTTCATTAGGTTAAGGTAGTTTCCTTCTCTTCCGGGTTGGTTGAGTGTTTCTATCATGAAAGGGTTTTGAGGGGTACCTGGGTGGCTCAGTGGGTTAAGCCTCTGCCTTCGGCTCAGGTCATGATCTCAGGGTCCTGGAATCAAGCCCCACATCAGGCTCTCTGCTCAGCAGGGAGCCTGCTTCTCCCTCTCTCTCTGTCTACTTGTGATCTCTCTGTCAAATAAGTCAGTAAAATCTTAAAAAAAAGAAAGAGTTTTGAATTTTATCAAATGCTTTTTCTGCATGAAAAGAATCACATGGCTTTTGTCCTTCATTCACTCATCTGGTACATCACATTGATTTTTCCTATCTCGGACCATTCTTGCATTCCGGAAATAAATCCCACTTAGAGAGAGAGAGAGAGAGAGTATGCATACGGGGGCAGAGGGACAAGCAGACTCCTTGCTGAATGCAGAGCCTGATGTGAGGAGACTTAATCCCATGACACTGAGATCACGACTTGAGCCAAAACCAAGACTGACTGAGCCACACAGGTGTCTATAATCCTTTTCATATACTGTTGAATTCATGGCTAGTACTTTGTTGGGGATTTTGTATCAATATTCATCAGTGATACTGATCTACTACCTAGCAATATTCTTTTGTAACTGTTAATGGCAAACCCTGGGAAGATCAGTGCTCACCCGCATGAAGTCTGTTTTGATGGACTGCATCTAGAAACAACCTCATTTCCTCTGCATCCTTACTTGGTACTTTGTCAATAGACAAGAAGCTGTTATCCTGTAGAGTTAACATTAGGCGGCTTTGTTTCGCTCCACTGGGTCGAAGCACCACATTTTTAATGTTATGACTTAGCTAATCAACAGAAAAGGAAAATTGTTATTGTTAAAAATGTACGGGAACAAAGTATAGTAAGTTGTATAAGCCATACTAAATTTTATACTTTCTAAATTACATTTCTTAGTCTTACCTATATTAATTTAGGGTTTTTCCTCCAACCAGAAAGAGTTCCCATTTCTTGATACACTTAAAGATTTCACATTTAGGAAAGGCAGACACCTACTATTAAAAGTTATTTTACAAAGTAACCCTAGCACTACTGATTTTATGGTAGGGAATTGCATATTTTCAGCCATAGTTATAAAACTAAAAAACTAGTGAGTTAACAATTTACAGAGCCTAGATGGTTACACTAGCACTAGTTTAGAAAGCCATATTGTGTTAGAGGCTTTTTCTTTCTTCCCCCTTTAAAAAACAAAAAATAAAAAACAAAACAAAACAAAAAAAACCTGTAAAATATCTGGCAATTGGTGTAGGTAGCTATAATTTAAAAGGATTTATTAATCCAAACTATAACCTGCAAAAGAATTCCACCTCTCAAAAACAAATCAAAACAAACCTTTATCAATGTGAAAAGACATCTTCTATCATCTATCTATATATATGTGTATGTATATATTTTTTGGTATGTATTTTTTTAAAGACTATTTTTAAGTAATCTCTATACCCAATATGGGGCTCAAACTTACACCCTTGAGATCAAGAGTCCCATGCTTTACCCACTGAGCCAGCCAAGGGCCCCCATCTTTCTTTCTTTTTTAATTGTGTAAGCAGGCTCATTTAACTTTCATTCAATCATGAAGATCATGAGCACTCTGAACTCTTAGCTTACTTCTTCCATTCCCTAGAACTGGCTCAATAATTTGTCCTATGCTCTTCCAGACTCTGGGTATGTGCTATGAAGTAATAACTTTTATTTTCTCTTGGCTGAAATTTCTCCAAGACCAAATTAAATCTTGCAGTTTACTACCTAAATAATTCTTGCCAAGTAGGCATCTTTATTCTCTAATGTTCTCCTTCAGCAGGCATATACAAAGGTTTCAAAAGCTGCCTTTTGCTGAAGACATACCTCTTGAATAGCATAAAGAAATAAGTAGCAGTATTTTACATTTTTTAAACTGGAACTGATCTTTGTCAATTTTTAAATAAGAATGAAAATTTTATCAGACTTAATTTATATTCAAATTTTAAATGATATATACATATTCAAAGTAGGTTTTAAATTCATGTCCTTCAGTAAAAATTCTATCATAAAGCACAATAGTTTCAATGGCTTTAACTCTGAAATATTTAAACAACGAGTTTAACATACGAAAGGAAAAGAGATCACATAAAACCACTATTTCAGAGCAATATAACACTTTTTTAAAATGAAAAATATATAAGGGAAAAAGTTTATGAACAAACAAGATGAGAGAATAATCTTGAATTTGAAGTCTTCAACAACTGAAAATCCAATGAAGCCCGTAACTTTACCTACCATATGGTGAGGCCTTCCATCTTTTCTCTAAGTCCAGACCTCTCTGCTGGAGTTCCAGTGCTATTTACCCAACGCCTACTAGATACCAACATCTGAATGCCTGACACCTCAAACAACTCCTTTCTTAATCCTCCCACTCCAATTCTTTCCCTCTGCTCCCTACCAAGACACGAAAGGCATGGCCATCCAGAAATTTGGGACTCTCCCCAGTCTTTTCTTTCTCACCCCCTAAATCTAATGAGTCAAGTCATCTTGAAACCTCTTCAAATCCATTCTTTCCTCCTCCTGTTTCTTCCTGCTGTCTTATCCTTTAATTGGGACTTTTATTCCTCATGGAAACTCCCACAACAACCTCCTATATGTCCCTATTCTTCCACCATCTCTTGAAATAGTCATCTGCCTAGCCTTTAAATGAATGTGTACTTGAGATTCTTGACTCCTTAGAATCTAAGCTCCTCTTATTATGACTAGTAAGATACTTCAAGATCTGGTTCAAATCTAGCTCTTCAGCCTCTACTTCTGCCATACACTCCCCACTGCCCATTTATTTTAAAATAATTTTCTGGTTCCCTAAGGGTTGATTCACAATTGCATGTGTTTGTCCATGGATAGAAATCACCTCTGCCCTACCTCCACTGTTTGGCAAACTCCTACGTATCCTCTAAATGCTCAGGACACAAACCGTTCTCTTCTTTGCATTACTTCAATGTCTCTGAAATATTTTTACATCTGAAAATCCTTCTGATTACGCTTAAGTTTGAGAGAAAATGCATCTCGTTCAGCTCTGTATTCTTAGCCCTTAGTACAGTACCCACCACAGTAATCCGCAGGTGGTTAGCAAAATAAATGCTGAAAAGAAACTGATCTAGAACTGCGATAAGGCTGGAATCACAGGCAGAATCCTCATGCTCCTAAAGAACTATGTTTGCTTAAATATTTACTGACTGCTAATTTGGGCTAAAGACTGAGGACCCAAATCTCAATTGAAAAGGAATCTTTCTTTCACTGAGATGACCAATTAGTAGATACATGTATGTGGCAGAAACGACTATTGTTTCTACTTCCCATGTCACCCACCTCCAATCTATTTAAGAGTATCTTTGATGCACAAAATCATAAGCAATTTATTTTCACGGTTCAAATGCAAAGAGAAATGGAAATTTCACCCCAGCTCTAGGGTTCTCAAGCATAAAATTTCATAAATTGTTATTCAACAGAGTACTTCAGTTTAGAATATTATACTTTTATAGTATCACATTAACAAATACAGAATTTTAAAGTGCAGAAAAATAAGATACTGCTTTCTTCAAATCATATAAAGATGAGTAGCTCTTAGCTATACAGAATAAACAGTATAGAAGTAAAAACAAAATTAACTATTTTCTGCAGTGATAAAACTATGAAATTCTTCAAAAGTTTATAGTTAGAAGAAAACATCAGTAAGAATGACCTTGAATAATCCTTGAAAGGTCCATACCACAACCTTTGGCAGGATTATTTAGGAAGTAGGCATTAGTTTTAGAAGACACTAGTAAGTGCTATTAAAAGCTAATACTACACAGTGATGAATCTATTATATATATTAAGGAAAAACAAGGAACAACTAAAGTTATCCTATTGTGGTTTTTAAAATAGCTTGATAGAAAACTCAGTTCTCTCAGCTTCCTCCTCATTTTCTTTTCAGTAATGGTGACTACTTCCTGCTCTTTATTTTACACCATCAACGATACTATTCAAAAATTCATAAAATATGCACACAAAACTATTAGTGTCCCAGAAATAAGAAATATTAATCTAGGAGAAGGGTTACCATCACACTTATTATGGTACAGAGAAGGTATTCACTAAAGGGTGTGATTCAAGATCTATTCCACATCAAAATACAGTAATACCTGAAATATCCTTGGAATTCCTCCAGTATTGTAGTGAACTACTAGGCTGACTTTATTCTCTTTTTCCACAATTTCAAAGGACCCTTCTTTCCATTTCGTAATTCCAGTCTGCATACTTCGAATTCTGATAGGACCGTGTATCTTCAGAGGAGACATACTTTCTTTAAAAATAAATTGCTTCTAGCCAAATTAAAAAGCAAAAATATACCTTCACCTTACAGATTCTATGGAAGAAAAATAAAATAGTAAGTTACAATTCACTAAGATAAGAGTGATTAAGAGTTTCAAAGAGCATATAATAAACCACGTTATGTCCTTCTATTTCAATAAACCACTTTTTCTTAAGCATTCTTAAAGACTTTGATTAGCTGACAGGCATAAGAAAGACAACTAAATATCACGAATGTCAGTGACTAAATCCACCCACCTTTCTTTCTTCTCTACATGTTCCCTTCTTTGCATATGTCCAGTATCTATGCCCTAATAGTGCTTAAATTTTGCATTTTGCATTATCAATAACCAGACTGGTGCCACTAAAGGCATGTCAATCAGGAAAACAAAAGATTCCACAAAGATTCCAAAGCGATTGCCCACAGCAGTATAACTCAATTTTATCTTCCTTCATGAATGCTGAAGGGTCTTGAATTTCAAATGTAAGTTAAAAAATATTTTCAGTCAGCTGACTCCATTTCTTAGAATGGAGTTCTTTTCAAAATATCAAAATCCTATCACAAAATAATTTCTTCTACCAGTCAGTAGGGTGAACATATCCAGACGTACTGAAAACACTAGGCAAATAAAAAAATTGTAAGAATAATCAAATTAGTTTAACTTCCAGAATTATATTAAGTAATTTATTCTCTAGGCAAAACAAACTAACAAAAAAACTCTCTACCTAAGAACCAACCTAGCACTTATGCTTAATATTACCATAAAGTGGAAAGAATCTTTACCAATTTTATCTTTCACAAATATTCAAATTTCTGAATAAACTTCTAAATACTTAAAAATTAACTTACAGCAATAACAGAATATCTAAGACCTTCAAAGTAGCTTACCAAATATCAGCAAGTAAATACAACTATAATAACAAAGAACATTAAGTAGTATTATGTGTTACATACATGTATATACATAAACATATGCACAATCATCTAAAATTATTAAGACATTTTACTTATACTCTTTCCAAATCTCTAAAAACAATGCTAATACAGGGGTGCCTGGGTGGCTCAGTCAATTGCGTGTCTGCCTTTGGCTCAGGTCATGATCCCAGGGACCTGGGATTGAGCCCCTGCATAGTTGTTGAGCTCCCTGCTCAGTGGAGAGCCTGCTTCTCCCCCAACCCCACACGCCCCCTCCCCACCGTCCCCTCCTCAAATAAGTAAAATCTTTAAAAAATTTTTTTTAAACATTGCTAATACAGACTCTTGCTTATAATTAAAAAATTAAAAATCATCATACTTTGCCTCTGCCTGAACTAGAAAAGCTTAAAAAAAAGTAGTGTACAAAAGAAAAACACAGGAGACCTAGCTATTAGGAGCCAACTGTCCCTAATTTATAACTTCCCTTTCTAACTATTAGTCTTCTCAACTGTAAATAGGAATAGCAAATGCCATAGTGTTGCATAACTAAATGAAAGAGCACACATTTGGCACCCAACAGATAAAAGCTTTAATATGAATGAAATCAGTATCCACTTTCTGAATTTATTCCTTGCCTGCAACACCTTTCTCTAAAGGCCTCCAATAAATAAGCTGTTAACAGGGGGTCAAACTCAACTGCCTAGAAGGGCCATGCAGGTGACATGACTGAAGTAGGCAAACTATAAAAACTACTAGTGAAATCTAATTTTACCATGTAGAATTAGTCAACTCAGTTATTGCTGCATCAGCAAACTTTTCAAGAACATAAATTCCAAATATTTATGCAAAACTTCCCATTTTAAATTGTGGGCAATGAATTCAATTTTATTTTTATAAAAGCTACAAATCAAACAAAACCCCTATACACAGGATATAGCCTGGGGCCCCCTAGTTTGAGGCCTCTAGGTACTGTAATATCAAATAACTGGGAGTAAAATTTTTAAAAAATGTGAAAACACTTTGAATAGTTAAAGGATGTTATGCATTTTAAGTCCTCCATGACTATTCACTTATATCATCAAATTTCTTGAATGCCTACTTTGGCCAGATTTAGATAGGAAAATTTGCTAGGTATATAAACCTATCAAAGTAACAAAGTCCACTACTGTTTAAAGACATGTTAACATGGCACTGCTTAAACTAGTAACTACAGAATTTGGACCAGCAATGTGTGTTTATAACACTTTTTTTGCAATTAATAATTTGGTGCTTCATTGTCTGGATGTGTCCTTAGACTTCTTTCTACTCTGCTCTCAACACTGTCAAGAATATGTTACCTTCTCCCACCCCAGTTGTCCATCCAGAAACATAGGAATTAACTTTGATTTCTCTTGATGATTACTGGTATTGAATTGGAAATGGAAGATCATGGTAGAGTCCCGTCAATACTACCTCCATACACCTTTCAGACATCTTTATTATAATGAACTGTAGATCAAATCACATCACTCTCCTCCTTAATATCATTCAACAGTTCCCCACTGACCTCATAAACAATAAAATATAGACTCAATAAAATAATGACATAAACACCCTTTATGATCCAGGGCCTACTTATCTCTCTATCCCCCACAAGCCCTCCAAAGCCAAGCCATCTAAACTATATAATTTACCCCCAAAAGCCTTAATGTTCTCATACCACTATACTTTTGCAAGCACTATGGTTTACCTCTAGAGAATTTGTATGGACTCTCCCCATCCCCACAAGAGCCCCCATGATTTCTTCTCTTGGCTATAAAATCAAGGCTCAGCTTAGATGTTCTCTTCTTTAAGAAGCCTTTCCTAGCTACCTTTCACTTTTTCTCTCAATCCCATATTCACACTGAGACTATTTCAAGGTTCTGTATTCTCCTGCTGTACCCTGTGCTTACTTTTAGTATAACATTGTATCATAAACTGTTTACTTCCTTGTCTCTATCTACACTTTGCTATTTGAAGACAGTGAATATATTCTTTAAACTCTGAGTCCCCATTATGACAGTGTCTGACACACAAGAAACAAACTTATTATTCAAGAATAATGAAATCAGTACTATCAATTCTATTCAATTTACTGTTAAAATTCACAAGAGCAGAAACTGAAGCCATAAATCCCTCTTAAATGGCCAATACAGGGTTATATTTACTAAGCTCTTTATAAAAGTACCATTAGGCACTGCACTTCATATAACTCATCTTTTGAACACTGCATCTGAGCCTTTTCTATGTGCATCTGAACTTTTCTACTAAATGCAAAGCTTTCTTCATATCTTAACGGAAATTCAATAAGAGAGGGGCTCGGTTGGTTAAGCATCTATCTGCCTTCGGCTCAGGTCATGATCCCAGAGTCCTGGGATCAAGTCCCACATTGGGTTCCCTGCTCAGTGGGGAGTCTGCTTCTCCCTCTCCCTCTGCTGCTCCCTCTGCTTGTGCTCTCTCTTGCTCTGTCAAATAAATAATAAAATCTTTAAAAAAAAATTCAATGAGACAAAAACCATTTGTGGAAGAATAAGAATTAATATGCAGTTACAGAATGCATTAAAACGAAAACATTAGTAAACTTGCTTAAACTGGGATTCATACTATTCATTGCTCAATGAAGAAACTCCATTTTAAGAGTTCTGCCAAATTCCTCACCTTTCCTGAAATGTCATTATGGGTCAGGGTACCAATTAAAAGAGAATACAAAACCCCATTACCTTAGTGTTTTCTTTATAGACCAAAAATAAGTAAAAGTCAACGACCTTAAATTCCTCTAACAAAACATACCTTTAAAAATTACATTATTTAACAAAATCGGAGGTAAAGATTTCCAAGTTCACTAAAGCACATGAGAAACAACTTTATTGCTTACTTCTGTTTCTATATATAATTTCCCTGTACAATTCTCAAACACTTTGATGCAAAGTTTAAAGTATATGAAATTTTACTTCAGATACTGAACACTTCCTTGACCATTTCTACTAGCAACCGTTCTTTCCTCTAAGGAGAAAAAGAAGACCCTAAAAGGTACAGGACATAAAATTTGTAGAACCAACAAAACTTTTTCTTAATCCCTCAATGTAGTCCATTCCTAGCTCTTGCACTAAATGAATTAACTACATCTACTTTTATACATTCATTATACTATCAAGGTTTGCCCTATTCTATTAAAAGGAAAAAAAAAAAAAAAACTTTCTTTTTCAGTATGCAGCATGATCCAGTAGTAACAGTTAAACTTTCTATGAACCTAGGCCAATGAGGTTTCTCTGAACTCTATGATGCTAATTCCCTATCAAAGCAACATAACTAGACAAGGTGTAACAAGACCAAATTATTCTTTAAGTAGGTCCAAAGAAAGTCCTCTTTCCCTAATTTTTCACAATTATTAGAATTACTGTTTAACTTTGAGCATTCTATGAAAGCTCAATCAATAATATTGACAAAAATGTTTCCGTACCCTGTAGGTATTTAAATGCACATATTTTAAGTACTACTCTGAAAACATCCTTATGTAGGGGGTGTTCGGTGGTAGACCAAGCACGCTAAAATAAAACCATTACTACAAAATAGAAGAAAGAAAACTGTTAATTCTCACCAATTTGCATACTCTTGGAAACATACATCCAAATAAAAACATTACTTACTTTTCAGTGACTTTTACTGAAAAACCCTATGTAATAACAATTCACCTTTATTCTGATCCTTGTGCCAAAGGCAATGCACTCTTCTTGGGGAACTACTCATATTTTGCAGCTATGCCAGTTCTCCGGAAGCCATCAACTCAGCTAAAGAAAATATAAGTGTGCCTTTTTAAACGAATCCAATTTACCAAAATTAAAATTTTTAAAAATCAATCATTTTATACAACAAAGATGAACTCTTTTTGATTATTTAAAAACTACAAGCTACCTTACTAAAAATATTTAAAATACAATGCTTAAGATACACACATACACACAGGATCGACTTCAGGGATTTATCTGCTGTGCAAAATGAGGGACTCCGGGCCTGTACCTTATCCATCTGTGCTCTTGGTGTATTTATCTCTGCTACATTTTGAAACTAAGAAGGCAGTGAAAAAGAGTACATTCTTTGTTGACTTTATAAACATTGTTACATAATGATGTCTTAAGTCTTAAAATGCCATTTCCATGATGGGCTGCTACAAATTTCAAAAGGTGAGTAAATTTGGTTTTTACTTTTCTTTATGGGTTTGTTCCTCAAATTTAGGCTAAGCCTCAACTTTCCCTGAAGTTCTAACCAACATCTTTCACTGTCCTCTTGAATGCTATAATATCAACTTTAAACTCATTTGTTCATTTAGTAAAAAAAATGACTGAGCTACTTTAACTTGACAGCACTGTGTAAAGAATACAAATGTGAAGATGATACAGTCCATGCCCTCATTATCAGAGGCTCCCAGACTTCTCTACATTTCCCTTCCACCAACATTCCGGCAAAAAAAAAAAAAAAATTAGCATCAGCTTTTCCCTCTCTTTCTCATTCATCTAAAACCCAGCCTTTTCATAGCTGCTACCCTGATTCAGAAACTCCTCATTTTGCCATCACTCCCACCTAATATTTATAATGCAATTACTGACTAAGCATAGTGTTCAGCATCACGCGTGCATTATCTCATTTAATTTTCCCAATAATCTTAAAAGACAGGGATTATTATCTCTATTTCAAAAATGAGGAAACTGAGGCTTAGAGAGATTAAGTTAATTTATCCGGTTATGGATTCATTAAAAGACAAAACTAAGTCTAACACCAGAACCCACGTTTTTAACCACTACCACAGTGCATCCTCATCAATGATTTGCAGCAACAATCACTTTCCAGTCTCCATTCTCTCAGGATGTTTCTATCCAATGAATCCTGTACCCTATAACGCCCTTTCTAAAGAACTACTCTCTTTTACCAAGTAAAGAGTGCACTATTTGCCTCCTTAACTTTCTCCTGAGTGATTGGGGGCAGGGGCAGGAACCTACCTTACTTCTTTTGTATACAAAAAAATAAGCACTTAGTAAGTGCTAACTACTTGTTACTGAAGCCAATTCTCCCTCAAACTTTTTTTTAAATTTTATTTTACTATGGTAAAAATATTTAATATGAGATCTATCCTCTTAACAAAACCTTAAGTGTACAATACGATACTGTTAACTAGAAGTACAATGTTGTACAGCATATCTCTAGAATGTTCTCATCTTGCTTAACTGAAACATTCTCCCTGACTGAAACATTTTTAACAGCTCATCACTACACATAAAATTAACCCAAATGCCTTTCTGAGTTTGGCACTCATACACTTCCTATATTTATTTCCATTTTTCAACACAAATCCTGTTCTATATACACAAATTATTAAATTTTAATACTTTCTACATCCACCAACAATAACTTATTTAAATATGGAACTTTCCTTTATTTTTGGAAATCTCATCCTCACTATGCTCATAGTTTAACCTGTTGGTAAAATATAAACCACTGTTCTGATTTCTAAGAGCTTTCTTTCCTAAAAAACAAATGCAGACATAAAATTAGTATATGACTAAAAGGGAGAAATCGACCTAGATAAAGTTTATCTTCAATTCAGAGCCTAAAATCTGAATGATTTTTATGCCTTAAGCATGAGTAAAATCATCCATAGCTGGAAAACTCTTGGGTTATTCTCTTTTGCATCCCTTAATTTGTCAGAAGAGTGAAAAGGTTCTTGTCATCAGATGATATCAGTAAACTAGTACTTCCGAAAGACATGATGGTTCCTAAAACAAGCTCCAGTTTACTTATTCACTTAATAAATTCTTAAGAAATAAAAATGAAATAGCTACTAGCATATATTCCAATAGGATACATGCTTTAAATAACCACATAATATAAAATTATAAGTTCTAAAAAGTAATACAAATATAAAGTACAGGGCATGACAAGACATTATAATAGAGTACCTGATTTAAGACTTGGGGGGTAGAAGGAAGAGGCAAAGGCTAAGCTAGTATTAAAGAATAAGTTAATCGAGGATGGTCGTGCTAGAACATCGTGCTAGAACAATCAGCATGTGCAAAAGCCCAGTAGTTGGAAAATAACCTGGTGTGACTAAGGAAATGAAAAGCAGTGCAGCTAGAGTTTAGTGAGCAAGAAAGGGCTGGAGCAAGATAAAGCTAGTGAAGCCAGGAAGAATTAAGTTATGTAGAATCCTGTAGACCACAGTAAGGATTTTGAATTTTACCCTAAATATAATAAACAGTTTAGTGATGGGAAACCCACTGAAGAGTTATAAGCAGAGAAACAACATATTACTGTTGAATGGAGAAGTGACAGAGTTTGGGTTTGGGGAGGAGAGTAAAAGAAGGAAGAATGAAAGAAAATAAGGCAGAGAGAATACTGAAGTATTGCAGCTTATAACAATTACAATAATAACGGTCATTGGCTATTTACTGTGTGCCATGTGCCATTTAATCCTCATAACAGTCAAACAAGGTAATTATTATTCCCATTTTTACAGATGAGAATATAAGGAACCAGTGACTAATTAAGTCTGGGTCAAAGATTTGCGGCTTGAGCTCAAAAAGTGATACTGAAGATGTACAGAAATACATTCAGACATACAGATGACCCTTGAACAACATGGGTTTGAAATGCATGGAGTTGCATATACACAATTTTTTTTCAATAAATACAGTACTGTAAATGTATTTTCTTTAAGATTTTCTTAACACTTCTTCTGTCTAACTTGCTTTATTCTAAGAGTACAACGTAAAATATATACAGCATACAGCATATGTATTAAGTGACTGTTTATGCTACTGGTATTCCAGTTAACAGTAGGCTGTCAGTAGCTAGGTTTGAGGGGAGTCAAAAGTTACATGTGGATTTTCAATTGGAAGGGGTCAATGCCCCTAACCCTTGTGCTATTCAAGGGCCAACTGTGTTGGATATAGAATAAACAGAACCTAAAAATACATGGGATGAAGTAGAAGTCAAGAATGGACTTCAAGTTTCTAGCTTATGTAAGTTGATAAATGAATATGCCACTTAATGAAATAGAATACTGAAGGAAAAAGAATTTGGGATACAGAGAGAAAAATTAAGACTTTGGCTTTAGATGTATTATATTTGAAATTCCTAAGGGGAAAAAAAATCAAGTGGAGATGTCAAGCAGACAACTGGTTATTTAATCTTGAGCTGAAAATAAAGGGAAAAGGCTGGGAATTAAAATTCTTAAGTCTTCAATATACAGGTGGAATTTAAAGCTTAGGGCAGAAGAGTAAAAGGTGAACAAGACCCTCACACTAAACCCACATACTCCATTTCACTTCATCAAACATCTCTCGCGGTGATCATTGATTACTTTGATGTCACCAGGCTTTACAATCCTCATTCAACTTTACCTTTCAACAGAATTCAACACTATTGATTACTTCTTTCATCTCTTTTTACAAAAGACTCGCCCTCCTCTATACAGTTATTAAACACTAAGAATCCCTCCGTGCTCCATCCTGGGTCCGTTTTTTCTAGTACTACACTCTCCTTAGGCAATTTCATCCACATGCATAACTTCACTTACTATCAACATGGCAGATGACATACACGCATTAGTTTATACAGCCTGACCAGAACTCTCCTCTGAGCTCCAACTGCCTCCTTGACAGCCTGTCTCAGGCATCTTTTCCAGTGAGAGACTTGTCAGATACTGCCTACCCGCCCCCCCAAAAGGCATTTAAATAGAGCCAAAAATTTGAAAACGATTACCACAAAACCACTACAGGCCAACTCTCCAGAACACAGGATTTTATCATCAATGATCATTTCCTTTCATGGATCATGACCTAAAATAGGTAAACCTGACAACCTGGTCTGACAGCTAGAAGACGGGAAGCAACCAAATGCACGACAAAAATACAATTCATGCGTTTTAGTGATAAATGGTTCGGAAAGAGAAGATGCAGAATGGTCAAGAGTGAATGTCCAAGGCCTGATGGGTGCGCGGCAACGGAAGACACCTGAAGAGACAGCAGGCCTTGCTAAGGGGCGAGTGGCGGACGACGACAGCCCCCAGCGGAAAGGGGCCAGGTTTGGGTTGCGGAGAAGAGCGTGACAGTAAAGACCAGGTCAAAGGAAAGGGAAAGCCTGGGCGGGGAACCCAAGAGGAGTACCTGTGAGGCCCTGGGAGCGTCGAGGGAGTAGGGGTGAGCTAAGCAGCAGCGGGGCGAACTCCAGAAGAGTGAACACCGAGTGGGCGGACCGCAAGCGCGGGGCGGGGGGGGGGGGGGGGGAGGGGGACCTGGGGAAAACGGCTCAGTTGAGAAGCTCGTCCGCCGGGCGCGCCTTACCTGTGCCTGCGGGTCCGGAGCCCGGCACTGGCCTGCCGGAAGCACAGAGTCCGCGCGGAGGGGGAGGAGCCGGGGGTAAGGAAGGAAGGGACACCGGGCACGAAAAAGAGGGGCCGCTCACTCCCCCTAGTCAGGGAGAGCGGCTGATGGCGGGAACTGTGACCACACGCAAACACGCACGCACGCACGCACTCTCGACGCGACCAGACGAAGCGCGTGCGCGAAAGCCTACAAACTCCGCCCCTCCTGAGCCTTCGTCCCGCCCCAGGACGGAGCGAAGTCTGGCCAAGACAGCCCCGCCCCCGCCGTGAAGTAGTACGCATGCGCACTCTCTACTTCGCGCCCTGCGGACCTCCCACTATTTCCCTCCTACACAGCCCAGTCGGGCATGCGCACCTCATGTCCTCTGAGATCGCTCGGCTTTTCCCGCCCTTCACTGGTCTCTGGAGGAGAGTCAGAGTTCACGCCCCTCTCTGGGGATCCTGCTCGAAGCCAGAGGATACGGGGACTAGTAGGTGGCGGACATCCTTCTGGCCCAGAATCTTAAGGGGCAAAGGACAAACTTTGGGATTGTAAACTCCGCCGGGAGCTGGGAGGCGGGAAGAGGTGTGTGGGCGGGGTCAGGGGTGAAAGGTCATAGGGCTGCGAAGGGGGCGGAGCGAGCCGGAGGCGGATGGCGGCTGCCGCGGTTCTTCATCTTTGGCGGCAGAGTCACTGAAACGGGGACGCGGGTGCGACGCGTCCGGCAGTGGGAGAAGAGCGGCGGCCGCTCCCAACATGCACAGCCTGGCGACGGCTGCGGTGAGTGACTGGGCGTTCCGGCCTGGGCCCAGACCCCCGCCTTAGCCCCGAGTTTCGGCCTGCTCTCCCAGGTCCCCGTGTGGGGCCCGGAGTCCTGCTCCTCCTGCCCTCAATCTGCGAGGCCCCGGCCCTCCTCCTCGTCGCGCCTTGACTGTGGTGGAGCCGGCCCCCACTTCCCTCTCTGTCGGCTCTCGCGGCCTCCTGCGCCGCGTATCGCGTTCTTTTCCGGCCCAGGGGCCTGGTCCCGCGCCGGAGCGCCTCCCTCGCGGCCGGGACAGGCCATTCATTGATTCATCGCTCTGACCGACGGTTTCAAGGTGCCGGTTGCGTGCTGGACGCCGGCGGGGATGAAGGGGAATTCCGTGGTCAACCTGACACGGCCCTTGCTCTCGGAACTCACTGCCCCCCGGGCACTTCGCAGCGGGAAGGAAATGGCTTCTAACTCACACCACTTGCTTTACAGGTGGAAAATAAGAGACCGGAGAAGTGAATAATTATATTGCCCGACTTAACGATTCTCTGCGCTTAAAACCTTTTCCCCACATCTCATTTTACCAGGGCGATCTCTGGACAAGAAAAACGGATCGTGGAATACACCTGTCTGAACTAATTTTTTGGCTTTCCATTGCATTTAGATAAAATCCAGACTCCTTGCTGTGGCCTACGAGGCCCTCCCTGTGCCATACGTACCATACGGTCCTTACCCACGTTTACGGTCTAGTCTTATGTCACTTGCTCCATAAGCTCCAGCCACATTGGCCTGCTGCCCATCCCTTATATCTATGCTTTTACACTCCACTTGCACTTTCCGACCTCTATTCCTGGGGCGCTCTTCTTACCACGTACCCCACCCCCCCAACTGCACACGCACATACACACTCAGCATGTGGGTGAGCTGCTGCTTCTTCCCTGGGGTCTCTGCCTAAATCTTCCTAGAGTAACCTTCCCTGACCACTCTATTTAAAGAAGTTTTGTAACCCCCAACTTTCCTCTGTTAAAAATATCTTTCTCAGCGCTGATCTCAATTTTGTCATTTTTGTATTCATTTACTCTCTTGTTGACTGTCTACTTCTTAGGGGTAAGGAGGATGTCCCCGGGGGTCCTATTTACATGGTTACCCCAGTGCCAGGACAGTTCCTGGCACAAAGTAAGGACACAAACACTTTGCTGGATGAAAAAGTATGTATGAGGAAGGTAACTACTGAGAGCACCCACCCATAATGGGAAAATGAGATTGTATGATTGGAGTGCACTCTTCTGAATAGTGGTGGCATTTATCAGTTACACTAAGATGAAGTGACTGAAGGGGATAGTATACTGACATTGCATTATCAGGCAAATGACTTAAGCATTAAATAGAGGACCAAAAAATTGCTTTTACTTTAAATATAGAAAGTGAAAAAGTATGCTGAATATGACCCGACTATAGAATACATTGTCATTTCCAGGGCCAGTGGCATCTCTGCCCCTGTAGCCATGTTTCTAACTGTTTGTACTCAGAGTGGATACCTTTCCATCTTTGGCTGGTTGGGTGATTGCAACTTCCCCAGCTTTTTTGTTTATTCTCCCAAATTACAAGTGTAATTTGGGAAGAAGCAAGTCAAATGATGAGCTTGCTGAGGGACACCTGGGTGACTCAGTCGGTTAAGCCTCAGCCTTTGGCTCAGGTGGTGATCTCAGGGTTCTGGAGTCCAGTGCTGCATCAGGCTCCCTATTCAGCAAGGAGCCTGCTTCTCCCTCTGCCTGCTGCTCCTCCTGTTTGTGCGGGCATGTGGGCGCTTGCTCTCTCTGACAAAAATATTTGGGGGAAAAAGAAGATGAGGTTGCTGCTGGTAGGGGAGGGGCAGTTTATACAAGGGATTCTTCTAAGCTTGGCTTGTCTAGTTCTTGGACATCTGATTATATCTTCTCAGGCTTTGATACTGAAGTGCTCTTTTCCCTGTGACTCTTTACCTTTTTTTTTTTTTTTTAATATTTTATTTATTTATTTGACAGACAGAGATCACAAGTAGGCAGAGAGGCAGGCAGAGAGAGAGGGGGAAGCAGGCTCCCTGCTGAGCAGAGAGCCCGATGTGGGGCTCAATCCCAGGACCCTGGGATCATGACCTGAGCCGAAGGCAGAGGCTTTAACCCACTGAGCCACTCAGGCGCCCCCCTGTGACTCTTTAAACTCTACTTCTATTCACTTCCTTTCCACTTGTTCCCTAATGCATCTTTTTAAAAAATTTATTCATTTATTTTGAGAAAGTGGCATGGGGCCAGAGGGTGGGGGGGAGAGAATCTCAAGCAGACTCCTTGCTGAGTGTGGTGCTCCACCCAGGGCTCAGTCCCACAACCCTGAGATCATGACCTGAAATCAAGAAGTTGGATGTTTAACCGGCTAAACCACACTGGTGCCCCAATCTAATGCATCTTTTGAAGAGCCATTAAAGCTGTGGTTCATTACTTGTGATAAATATGCAATACTTGTTTCTTCAGTTACATTTACAGTGCTTTACATTAATTTAAAATTTAAGCTTTTAGATATATTTTCATATGTTAATGCTATTGGGCTCCCACAGAAGCTCTGAGAAGTTTCTTTGTACCACTCATTCACTAGACTATTTGGTCACTGAGGAAATGGAAGCGTAGAAAAGTTGAGTCACCTCTTTCCCAGTCCTTCATGCATTCTATTAGACTAAACTGCCTGTATTACTCTGATCTAAGTAAAGGACAGTAATGGTTATATTACTGGAAACTGAGAAGAGTTAATGATAACATGCAACAGTTCCTACAATAATCTAAATTACTTGAGAAGATTTTTTTTTGTTTAATGATGACAAGTTTTATACTTGTGTGTACCTTTATTTTTCTCTTTTTTAAAATAACAGGTAAGAGATGCCTGTGTGGCTCAGTCGGTTAAGTGTCTGCCTTTGGCTCAGGTCATGATCCCAGCGTCCTGGGATCAAGTCCCACACTGGGCTCCCTGCTTAGCAGGGAGCCTGCTTCTCTCTCTATCTGCTGCTCTCTCAATCTCTCTAACAAATAAAAAAATAAAATAATTTTTTTAAAATAACAGGTAAATCATCACTTCAGCTAGGGAGATAGTACTATCAAAGGAGGATGTGATCACACGAACATAGGATTTTATTCACTAGAGGGAAGAACTGAGAATTTGGCAAGTATCTTAAATTTTGACCCTTGAGCTTTGCGCGGTGGCAGTATCGTAGCAATGAGGTTTACCTGAGGAGCGATTATTGCTAATTGAAAATTTTGACCCTTGAATAGTACTTTATTAGGCTAGAAATACAAAATGTGTGCTTCTCATACTTTATATAGCATACATTTTAATGTTGCCATTATTGCCACACACAGTATAATATCTCACATCGGTGAAATAGGGACAGAAATACCATGCAGGATTATCCTAAAGATGAAATAAGAATATCAGAGTACTTGGTGGTTGGCTGGATATAGTCCTTGTTCATATGACTTGCTCCCATACTTGAGCCTTGGGGCTATAATTCCTGCCTCAACAAAGTAACCGATCACTTTGTTGTGGACCTTGGAGGTTGTTTCAGAGTAGTAGAACTACAAATCTTCCTATACTGTGTGGGTCTTTAATGAATGTTACGCTAGGTATCTAAAATAGTCAAAGGTAAGCCTTTAAGAGACTCATTGGCTATGCATTTTTTAAAAAAATTTTCCCACTAGGAGACCCTGGGTGGCTCAGTCGGTTAAGCGTCTGCCTTTGGCTCAGGTCATGATCCCAGTGTCCTAGGATCGAGACCCGCATGAGGTTCCCTGCTCCTTGGGGAGCCTGCCTCTTCCTCTCCCTTTGCCTGCCACTCCTCCTGCTTGTACGTGTGTGCGCGCACTCTTGATCGCTCCCTCTTTCTGTCAAATAAATAATTTCCCCATTAATTTGCACTGGCAGTTTTAACATCCTCATATACGTGTTTTCCCCTCATTTTCCACCTAACCAGTAGCATCATCAGTACATCTTTTTGTGGGAGCTGTGCCAGACTCCCAGATGCTCTCCTTTTTGGCAAGTAAAAAGAACTCTGTGCACTCTGAAGGATCTGATTTTTTTTTTTTTTTAAGATTTTATTTATGTGAGAGAACACAAGCAGGGCGAGGTGCAGAAGGGGAGAGAGGGGGTGAGAAGCAGACTCCCCACCAAGCAGGGAACCCGACGTGGGGCTCAGTCCCAGGACCCCAAGATCATGACCTGAGCTGAAGGCAGACACTGAACCAACTGAGCCACTCAGGTGCCCTGTAAGGGATCTGATTTAAACACTGTCTCCTCCTGTGTCTTCTGTTGAAGCTTCAAGCAAATTGCCTAACCGTTTTGGTTGTTCATTTCCATTTTTATACATTTTTTAAAATTTATTTATTTGAGGGGCACCTGGGTAGCTCAGTGGGTTAAAGCCTCTGCTTTCGGCTCAGGTCATGATCCGGGGGTCCTGGGATTGAGCCCCACATCAGGCTCTTTGCTCTGCAGGGAGCCTGCTTCCCTCTCTCTCTCTCTGCCTGCCTCTCTGCCTACTTGTGATCTCTGTCTGTCAAATAAATAAATATTTTTTTTTTAAATGTTATTTATTTGAGAGAGAGCATGAGAGGAGAGAAGTCAGTGGGAGAAGCAACTCAGTTGGTCAGGCAACTGAGACATCCAGACACCCCATCATTTCCATTTTTAAAAAGATATTTTGAAGAATATTCTGGCTCTTACAAAGATATGAGGATAATGAAGCTAATGTAATATTTTCCTTTGGCATTATTTAGAAAGTGTGTTTTCTTAGATTATCATCATTATGTAGACACCAAAGCCACATGTTGAGCCATTTTCAGACTTAGGAAAATAATTTCTCATTCAGTCTTATGCCATTCCTCCTTTATTCGCTGTCGCATATTTATTGGTAGGAAAACCAACAGGTATTTTGGCCCTTGAGTATAAAGTTGTATTGAGAGATTTGGTTATTTTCTGTTTAAAAAAGCCATCAATATCATTTTTAAAATTTACTTGATGGGGGGGTATGTCGTATTTTGTTCCCATTTATGGATAATGTGGGTCTTTTGGTTTTGTTTTGTTTTTTAAGTTCTAAATATCTTTCTCCTTTTCATATGGAGTCCAGATCTTTCAGAGATGGAAGACCAACTGTCAGTACCCTGTGTTTGTGACACTTAGAGTCAACCATTAATTACTGACTTTGGCAAATGTCTTGCCTGTGTTAAGCTTTGTTGAAACAAAAAAGTGACTTGAAATACATTTTTCAGATCCAAACCATTAAACAGAAAAGAGGAGAGTGAGTCCCTCCTAAATTTTGATAATATAAACGTTTTTTAAAATATCTGTTACAAGGAAAGGACCACTAACTTTAAGGAGGGTATACCTAAAAATAGATGGTTATATATGATTTCTTTTTTTTTTTTTAAGATTTTATTTATTTATTTGACAGATAGAAATCACAAGTAGGCAGAGAGACAGGCAGAGAGAGAGGAGAAAGCAGGCTCCCTGCTGAGCAGTGAGCCCGATGCGGGCCTCGATCCCAAGACCTTGAGATCATTACCTGAGCTGAAGGCAGAGGCTTCAACCCACTGAGCCACCCAGGTGCCCCTTATATGTGATTTCTAATCTTGGAAATAAGCATTGAGGATGATAACTAATAGTCCAAATCATACTTCTCATAAATGACTTTCTGTTTCTGCGTATGTAATTGAACCCACTCTTTTTTTTTTTTTAAGATTTTTATTTATTTATTTGTCAGAGAGAGAGGGAGTGAACGAGCACAGGCAGGCAGAGGGAGAAGCAGGCTCTCTGCCGAGCAAGGAGCCTGATGTGGGACTCGATCCCAGGACGCTGGGATCCTGACCTGAGCCGAAGGCAGCTGCTTAACCAACTGAGCCACCCAGGCGTCCCTGAACCCACTCTTTATCCAAGTCCAACCGTTAATGAGCTGTATTAGAATATTAAGCTTAAGAGTTCTGTATTAAGTTCTTAAAAATTAATTTCTTCAACTTGGATCATTGTGATTGCAGTCCTGTAGACCATTCAGGGCTCACTGATTGTAGAAAGAGGTAGACAACAGTTCGAATCTAATTCTGCCATATACTCAGTGTGAATTTGAGTCTGTTAAACCTCCCTGAATCTGTTTGCTCTTAGAATTTTGAGAATAAGGGGAGGTAATAATCCAGTGATTGGTACATTGACATAAGCATGGTATGTTTAATACATATCATCACCTATAAATAATTTCTAGAAAAGACAAACAGTCTATAGTGGCAGAATACCTGTCCATGGTTGCCTAGAACTGGGTGTAGGTTTTACTGAAAGAAGTGCTAGAGAACATTTAAGGATGGTAGAAGAGGTCTATCTCTTGGTTGTGGTGGTGGCTAGTCAAGTGTGTAGATTTCTCGAAATCAAAATATACACATAAAATGGGTATGCTTAAAACTTTATGCAAATTAACCTTGGTAAAATTAACTTTTTAAAAAAGGTTTTATTTATTTATTTGAGAGGCAGAGAAAGGAGCAGAGGGAGAGAAAGAAGTAGACTCCCTGCTGAGCAGGGAGCCCACTATGGGGCTCAATCCCAGGACCCTGGGATCATGACCTGAGCCAAAGACAGATGCTTAACCGATTGAGCCACCCAGGTGCCCCTAAAATTAACTTTTTAAAAAGATCTTATAGATTAGTATCTCAGTTACAACTAAGAGCTAAATAAAATATAATTTCCAAGATTTTAGAGCTGCTGGGACTTTAATAATCATAGTTCCCTTATTTTACCAATGATAAAATTGAGGCTTGGGTTAGTAAATTACTTATCCTAGGTCACACAGTTATAGAAATGGCAAAACTGTTTTCAAACCACTTCTGGCTCCAGTCCAGTACAGTAAGTTCCACTTACTGTACTTGTGTAGTTACATGTAAACCAGGTATTTTCTGTTCTTTAACTTAAGAAACAGATTTTTTTTTTAAAGATTTATTTATTTATTTATTTGATAGAGATCACAAGTAGGCAGAGAGGCAGAGAGAGAGAGAGAGGAGGAAGCAGGCTGACAGCAGAGCGGAGAGCCTGATGCAGGGCTCGATCCC
This sequence comes from Taxidea taxus jeffersonii, assembly GCA_003697995.1. Lineage (NCBI taxonomy): Eukaryota > Metazoa > Chordata > Mammalia > Carnivora > Mustelidae > Taxidea > Taxidea taxus. The sequence continues at coordinate 19,768 of RCUC01167409.1, read as the reverse complement.
ACGACCCCGGGATCATGACCCGAGCCGAAGGCAGCGGCTTTAACCCACTGAGCCACCCAGGCGCCCCAAGAAACAGATTTTTAATTCTGGATCGTGTATAGGTTTCATAGGGTCTATGAATTCTTTGAAATTATGTGTAAATTTTGTGGAAAAGAAATTCTGTGCAAAACCATTTACCCTGGGGCACCTGGTGGCTCAGTGGGTTAAGCCTCTGCCTTCGGCTCAGGTCATGATCCCAGGGTCCTGGGATGGAGCCCCACATTGGGCTCTCTGCTTGGCAGGGAGCCTGCTCCCCTCCTCCCGCCTGCCTCTGCCTACTTGTGATCTCTGCCAAATAAATAAAATATTTAAAAAAATAAAACAAAACCATTTGCGCTTATCTGATTCAAGAATTGTTAACCTCTGTTCTTGTGGTATTATCCTGTTTTGTTTTGTTTTTTTAAAGATTTTATTTATTTATTTATTTGACAGAGATCACAAGCAGGCAGAGAGAGAGGAGGGAGCAAGCTCCCTGCTGAGCAGAGAGCCCGATGCAGGGTTAGGGTTAGGTCCCAGGACCCTGGGATCATGACCTGAGCTGAAGGCAGAGGCTTTAATCCACTGAGCCACCTGAGCACCCCCTGTTATTTTTAATATGTTTAAGTTAAATAGTCTCCAATAGAGAAGTCATAGATGATTGCTTATCAGCCACTGAACAGTTTGTGCTACTAGCTGGAGTTCCATATCAGCCACAGTCTCAGAAATGTATTAGTAAATCATAAATTAAAAGAATTTTAGCAATTGGCTTAGGAATCATTAGAGGTGATCTTTAAATAGAGAATAGGAGGAGGAGGAAACCTGCCATGATTTACTCATAGTTTCATCAGTTATAAAATGAGGATAACAGATTATTCTGACGATTAGATGAAACCATGTTTTAAAAAGTGTATCGGGGTGCCTGGGTGGCTCAATCAGTTAAGTGTCTGACTCTTGGTTTTGGCTGTGGTCATGATAGGGTTGTGAGATCAAGCCCTGCATTGGGCTCCACATGGGTATGTGAATTGTCACCCTCAGGGTGCCTGGGTGGCTCAGTCGGTTAAGCATCTGTCTTTGGATCAGGTCATGATCCCAAGGTCCTGGGATCAAGCTCTGTGTGGGGTTCCTGGCTCAGCGGGGAGCCTGCTTCTCCCTCTCCCCCCTGCTCATGCTATCTCTCTCTCTCTCAAATAAAATCTTTAAAAATAAATACATCTTCCTCTGCCGTGCTTGTGTACACTTGCTTTCTCTTTCTTTCTGTGTAAATAAAGTGTACAGTATAGTTCTATTTCGTCCCTCATTTACCCTGCTCCCTCTTTCACTTCTCCCACCCTTTTAGGAATTCCTCAATTTCTAGATTCTCATAGTTTTGTGTGTTGTTTTTCGTTTTTGGTTTTGTTTTTTTTTTTTCTTTTTTCTTTTTTGGACAGAGATCACAAGTAGGCAGAGAGAGAGGAGGAAGCAGGCTCCCTGTGAGCAGAGAGCCCAATGTGGGACTCAATCCCAGGACCCCGGGATCATGACCCGAGCTGAAGACAGAGGCCTTCACTGGCCTCTGAACCCACTGAGCCACCCAGGTGCCCCAAGATTCTCATATTTTTGTGAAAGGTGTGCCTAAATGATCCTTGGGATTTAGGAGGAGAGTAAGATACATTTGGGGGTTTTATTACCATTAAGATCTAGTGAGATGCTGGAGTTATGCTTTGGAATTTTATTTAAGGATAATGTCCAAAGTATTTCACCAATTGTTAATATTAGTACAGGTCACCCTTGAACGAGGTGGGCGTTAGGGGTACTGACCCCAGTCCCCACACACAATAAAAAATCTGAACATGCAACTTTCGACTGCCCCAAAACTTACCTCCTAATCGCCTACTAGTAACTACTAACTTTATTGATAACAGTTGATTAACATATATCTTTTAGATTATAAATATTATATACTATATTCTTACTAAGGTAGAAGAAAATGCTAAGGCAAATCATAAGGAAGAGAAAATATACTTAGAGTACTGTACTGTATCGAAGAAATCTGCGTGAGTGACATGTTCAAACCATGTTCAAGAGTCATCTGTACTTATCAATATGTAATGAAAATGTAAATACATTTTCCTTTTTATTCTCCAAAATAACTGAACTTCTGCATGTGTTATAAAATTACCTGTTGTGGGGCACCTGGGTGGCTCAGTGGGTTAAAGCCTCTGCCTTGGGCTCGGGTCATGGTCCCAGGGTCCTGGGATCAAGCCCCACATCAGGCTCTCTGCTCGGCGGGGAGCCTGCTTCCCCCTCTCTCTCTGCCTGCTTCTCTGCCTGCTTGTGATCTCTGTCTGTCAAATAAATGAATAAAATCTTTAAAAAATAAAAAAATAAAATAAAATTACCTGTTGATGTATGTGGGGGAGGTGTGCGTGTGTTAGTGTGCGTTAGGGGCTATCACTAGCTAGATTATTCCCATGTGAACCATGATTTGACATAAGGAATTATGTCAAATGGTCTCACTGACTTTCTTATTAAAATGATGATTATCAAGGATCTTGTAATCTCAATTAAGTCGAGAATTTCTCTTCACATCAGTGGTATCCTTCATGGTGCTGATTGTTTTTCAGATTCTGCTGAACTTTCCATTTTTGTGAGATGTTTACATATTACCTGTGTCTTGTCTAGGTCACAGGAAATAGTTGTTTGTTGTTTGAAGTCGTCTTTACATCAGACCTAATCTTTCAGGCAGGCGAGAAGCAATCTTAGCAAAGCAATTAAGAGAACAGGCTCTGTTGCCAGGCTGCCTGGGTTCAGATTTTCCCTTTGCCACTTAAGTGTTAAGTTCTCTGTTCTTCTATAAAATGAGGACGGTGACAAGTATTTATTTGAGACGGCGCCTGACAGAGTAAACACCACGTGTTAGCTCCCGTTTTTATTTCAGAAAAGAGTGTATTTATCCCATAACAGATAGGTATTCAGTGGGTTTAAACTAAGTCCTGCTATTAAGTTGGGAGCAAAATTCACCAGGGATAACGTAAAGGAGGGTTCTTATCCCAAGTATTTCCTGGCACCAAACTGCCCTCAGTGCCTTCCCATTGCTAGAATGGCTACAGAGGCCCTAGCTCTCTTGGAACCAAAGCCCCATGGAGGTTGCAGTTCCAGCAGCCTCAAAAGTTCGAGTATTAAAAAAAAAAAAGTTGGGATGTTGCTGGCAGCAGGTGGCCATGACCTTGGGTACCCAAGTTGTCACCAGGCATTGGCCCTCTAGGGTGTTCACATCACTCCAAGGGCACCATCCCTTTGCTGGAGTCAGGCGGGCTTTGGGAATGGAGTGTATAGGGGCAGGGCCTGGTGTTCAGAAGCGATGATGTGCTGGAGTGGGGGCTACAGGTCCATCCTGCTGTTCACCTGGGGCTCCCCAGGGCAGCATGACGATAGGAATTCCAGATACCAGTTCCAGGCTGGCTCTAGTGGGGGCAACAGAGCTTACTGCTGGTGGTGTCCAGGCGACAGGACTTTAGGGAGAGTTGAATGAGTAATGACTAATCAGGATAGATGCTGTGTTGCTGGAGGAGTGTGTCTGAAGCCCCTTTATTTTTTTTTTTTTAAGATTTTACTTATTTGACAGAGGGAGATCACAAGTAGGCAGAGAGGCAGGCAGAGAGAGAGGAGGAAGCAGGCTCCCTGCTCAGCAGGGATGCGGGGCTCAATCCCAGGACCCTGGGATCATGAACTGAGCTGAAGGCAGAGGCTTTAACCCACTGAGCCACCCAGGCGCCCCTGAAGCCCCTTTAGTTACTGGATTGTGGGTCGTCCAAGGGACTGGGCAGGAAACCCAAAGCTAAAATTTTAGCCCTTGTTTCCACTGAGCTTTTAAGGTGATACAATACTCTAAATAAACATACCCTGTCTTCTGGTGGGAATTGCGTTTCCAAAAATAATTTTAAGTTGAGGACCTATGTGGAGGTGGAGCAGCCTGGAAAGGGCACTTGGTTGGTCAGTCCTGCTTTTGCTGTTGGGGGATGGGAAGGACTGCCCTGTTCATATTGTTGCCATGGGAGCCTGTGTTTCCTTGAGGAGTATCACTGGAGGAAGCTACAAAGCACCTTCCGACAGATTACTCTAAGGCACTTAAGACTTGAGCTGCATGGTATTTCAGTCCATTTAGCAAAATGCCTTGTGGTTCATTCTGTCAAGCAAGTGAAATGATAAACATTAAGCTAAAAGCTTATCATCAAGCTTCAGTTTAGAGTAGGCTGCTGTTCAGTTTGGGTAGAGTGATTGTGAGTACACCTCATAGTCTTTCTTAACTTTTGTTCTTCAACAAAGACAGTTGTCCTCTCAGTTCCTCATCTTTCGGTATGGATGATGGTAAGGTCATCGTTCTGTCACACTAAGGTGTAGTGGGAACATGTAAATACCGTGGGGAGCTGTGTGATGCAGTTCAAGAAGGCACTGGAATATGCAACTGTGTACTTGGTGAATTGAGCAGGTTAATACCTCTGAATGTTAGCTATCTCATCTACAAGTGTAGTTGCCTTTTTTCTACCAATTCACCCTGTCTACCTACCTATTCTCCTTGGGGGAATTAAGTGAGAAAATATTAGGCATAGAGCTAGAAATCATGAATTTGTTAGGACAATAGAACTAGAAATAGCAATGGTAATCATTTTTCTAGTCTATTATTTTATTTTCCAGAAGAGTAATTAAGGAACTTAACCAAGGTCACAAGGCTGTTTGACAAGTATGGAGAATTATAGAAATGCTCAGGGTTTTTTTGGAATGGTGTGATACTTTAGCACAATAATGAAAGAATGTTCTCTGTATGGTCCCTACATGAGTAAGTAATGAGTGATTCTCAAAGGGGCTGAGGTAAAGTATGTATAAGAATCATTAGAAGGGGAGCATTTCCAAATTACATAGGTTTTCTGCTCTATGGAGGAGGATGCTGGACTTACTGGGGAAGGACCAGCAATAGGTGGGGAGGGTATAAATTTTTTTCTTTCAGAAACTATTATAGGTGTATGCTTTAAAAAAAACTTTAAGCTATGCAGTAGATTTTATTGTTGGTTGGCTCTGTTGGTTGACCTTCCAACTCTTGGTTTTGGCTCAGGTCATGACCTCAGGGTCTTGAGATTGAGCTCTGCATTAGGGTCTTCCTGCAAAGTCAGCTTGGATTCTTCCCCTCTCCCTCCCTCTCTGTTCCCTCCACCCCCCACCCCACGCGCTCACATGCTCTCTTGTGCGCCCTTGCTCTCAAATAAATAAAACTTAAAAAAAAGTAAATCTCTCATATAGGTTCCTACCTCAGCAGTAATTACAGTTTTTGTTATAGTTGTTACTGTTATGTGTCATTCTAGAAACATTGTCTATAAATATATAAGAATACAGTTGTGTATATTAATGAAGCATATATAAGGTTCTGTACCTTTTGTGTTTTTATTTTGTATCAGCACATATAGAGCTATTTTTTAAAAAGGGCTACATAGTATTACAAATATAGATGTACCCACACATACTTAAAAGTTCCTTTGATAGAAATTTACTATTTTAAGTTTCTACTTTTAAAACAATGCATCAAGGACGGCTGGGTGGCTCAGTTGGTTAAGCTGCTGCTTTCGGCTCACGTCATGATCCCACGGTCCTAGGATTGAGTCCTGCATTGGGCTCCTTGCTCAGCAGGGAGCCTGCTTCTCTCTCTCTCTGACTCTGCCTGCTTGTGCTCTGTCTCGCTCACTCTCTCTGAGAAATAAATAAATAAAATCTTTTTTTTAATTTTTTTTAAAGATTTTATTTATTTATTTGACAGAGAGAGATCACAAGTAGGCAGAGAGGCAATCAGAGAGAGAGGAAGGGAAGCAGGCTCCCCGCTGAGCAGAGAGCCTGATGCGGGGCTCGATCCCAGGACCCTGGGAACATGACCGGAGCCGAAGGCAGAGGCTTTAACCCACTGAGCCACCCAGGTGCCCCTAAATAAAATCTTTTAAAATTTTTTTTAAAAATGCAACAGTAAACATCCTGGTGTATCTTAAGTACAGCCCAAGTATACTTGGATAAATTCCTAAACATGGAATTACTAAAGGATGTATGCATTTTAGATTTTATTTTTTAAAGATTTTATTTATTTATTTGACAGAGAGAGTGAGAGCATAAGCAGGGTGAGTGGCGGGCAGCAGGAGAGGGAGAAGCCGACCAAAGGGAGCCCGATGTAGGACTCGATCCCAGAACCCTGGGGTCATGACCTGAGCCGAAGGCAGTTGCTTAACCAACTGAGCCACAGGCACCCTGCATTTTAGATTTTGATAGATTGGCTTAAGTGTATATATTTACAAAGCTCCCCTGGTATTTAGAAAAAAATATATTCCTTCTAAAGCAGAATAAGACTTGGTTTGATTCTAATGAAACTCACATGTTCACTTTCTTGTTTTCACTTAAAGCCTGTGCCTACTGCACTGGCTCAGGTAGATAGAGAAAAAATCTATCAGTGGATCAATGAGCTCTCCAGTCCTGAGACGAGGGAAAACGCTTTGCTGGAGCTGAGTAAGAAGCGAGAATCTGTTCCTGATCTTGCACCCATGCTGTGGCATTCTTTTGGTACTATTGCAGCACTTTTACAGGTGGGTATATATCCAGGAGTTGCAGGTCAGTCCTGTTCACCACACTGTCTCTCTGCCTTGGCTCAAATGATTTTCAAGTCTTGAGTAGAATGATTCTTTAAATGTTAGCATTTTAAGAATCTGTTTTAGAAAAGTGTAAGGTGCTTGTTGCAATGCAGGTTAATAGATCTTACCCAAAAGATTTATTTAATCTAAGATTAAAAATTTGTATTTTTAACAAGCAGCTACCCCATTCTTAAGTCATTCTGATGCAGGCAGTCTGAGAACCCCACTTTGAGAAACATAGCTTTAGGACTACTGCAAGACATTTCTAGGTGACAGAGGAGAAAAGGTGGAAGGCAGAGTATAAGAACTGCAGAGTATATTCTGGTGAGCAGAAATGTTAAGATAAAGATATAACAGCTATAGGATTAGAAGTAGGTACGCTTGTACATTACAGAATAAATCCCTGGGGAAAAAAAAAAAAAGAAATCCCTAAAATGTGTTTCTGACTGTAGCAGTCATTGGTGGGGAATAAGTTGATACAGTATAATCCTAAAATATCAAGATAATGGCATAATCATCCTTTAAAGTATTGTCTAAAATTCCCAATAATTAATTTTTCAAATCTGTTAAGTAAATTTGCATTCAGTTCCTACTTCATGTATCCAAGAAACTAATGTTTTTAAAGTTTATTTTTTTATTTTTATATTTTAAAGATTTTATTTATTTAAGAGACAGAGTGAGAGAGAGCATGAGGGCAGAGGGTCAGAGGGAGAAGCAGACTCCCCGCTGAGCAGGGAGCCCAGAAAAAAGCAGACTCCCCGCTGAGCAGGGATCCCTATATAGAACTCAGTACCAGGACTCTGGGATCATGACCTGGGCTGAAGGCAGTCACTTAACCCAACTGAGCCACCCAGGCACCTGAAACTAATCTCTTTTTTAACTAAAGTATAGTTAACATACGATGTTCTGTTAGTTTCAGGTGTTCAACAAATGATTCAACAGTTGAACAATTCTGTACTCACTGCTTATCACAATAGGTATATTCTTAATCCCCCAAACTAATCTTTTTTATAGGAACATTTTCTTTCTTTTTTTTTTTAAGGATTTTTATTTATCTGACAGATCACAAGTAGGCAGAGAGACAGGCAGAGAGAGAGAGAGGAGGAAGCAGACTCCCCGCTGAGCAGAGAACCTGATGTGGGGCTCAATCCCAAGACCCTGAGATCACAACCTGAGCTGAAGGCAGATGCCTTAACCCACTGAGCCGCCCAGGCGTAGGAACATTTTCAATAAAAATTTTACAGTTAAAGTAAAAGGAATTGTATACAGCAAATCATCCCCTTTGGATAGAGATTACACATATTCACTGCTGTTTGTATCTATCCCCCTGTGTCTATTCCTGTTCTTATCTCTCATTTTTTGTAGCTGCTACCTGACCAAACTCAGACTGCTTTCTAAGTAACTGTGGCTGATTTACTGACACTTGCTATCTGACCAATTATCTTATCATGGTGACTTAAAACAGGGTGTTGACAAGAAGAAGGGATTATAACAGCCACAGCCCCTCAAGTAAAGGCCTCCACAGATACTGGATATAAGAGGAAATATAGGTGACCACAGTTTCCTCCAGAGGAATCTTCTAGAGACCTATGTAGAAATGTCACATAGAAATGTCTCAGGTGTATTTGTCATGAAAAGATAGGAGTAGTATTTATTTTTGCTTGTACTTTGATGATTGAGCTACAGGATATATGGAATTAAGGATTGGGGTTTGTAGGGTTTTTGCTTTAATACCACCAAAATTAATTGTGAAATAGTTATTGTTTATTCATCTGGTGCTGGTTTCCATTTTTTAGGAAATTGTAAATATTTATCCATCTATCAACCCACCCACCTTGACAGCACACCAGTCTAATAGAGTTTGCAATGCTCTGGCATTACTACAATGTGTGGCGTCACACCCAGAAACCAGGTGAGTGCTTGGATGAGTCTGGCAATGGAGGTTTGTGTCAAATATGGCCTTTTTGTGATTGATGAGCGGAAGGACATGCAATAGGAGTAGGAAGCACATGTGTATATGTGGATCTTTAGGATTCTCGTCCGCTTTTTTTTTTTCCTGAAGAATTTCTCTTCTCTAATTCACCAAGTTTTCATGTAGTGACAGTATAGTATTGTTTGACAGTTCTATGTTTTTTTTATTATGGTAAAATATATATGACATAAACTTACCATTTCAACCATCTTTAAACATAGAGTTCAGTAGTATTAAATATATTTATAATGGGCAACTATCCCCATCATACATCTCCATAACTCTTTTCATAATGTAAAACTGAAACGATACCCATTAAACCATAACTGCGCATTCCCGTAGCCCCTGGTAACCATCATTCTACTTTGTGTCTCTTTGACTTTGACTACTCTAATACCTCAGTTAAATGGAATCATTCCGTATTTGTCTTTTTGTGCTTGGCTTATCTCATTCAATGTAACATCCATATTGTAGCAGATGTCGGAATTTCCTTCCTTATTAAGACTGAATAATAATCTATTGTCTCATTTACTTTTTACCCATTCATAGCAATGAACTATTAAGGAGTGTTCACAGGGTCTGTGGCCGGCTCAGTCAGTAGAGTGTGTGACTCTTGATCTCAGGGTCATGAGTTTGAGCCCCACGTTGGGGATAGAGTTTACTTTTAGAGTTTACTTTTTTGTTGTTGTTGTTGTTGTTAAAGATTTTATTTATTTATTTGATAGGCAGAGATCACAAGTAGATAGAGAGGCAGGCAGAGAGAGGAGGAAGCAGGCTCAATGCTGAGCAGAGAGCCCGATGCGGGGCTTAATCCCAGGACCCTAGGATCATGACCTGAGCCGAAGGCAGAGGCTTTAACCCACTGATCCACCCAGGCGCCCCAGGCGTGGTTTAATTTAACCATGTGGTTTAATTAAGGCGTAAATTAATTTAACCAGGTGTGTTAAATTAATTTTTAATTAAAAAATTAAAATAAGAGGGGCGCCTGGGTGGCTCAGTGGGTTAAGCCTCTGCCTTCAGCTCAGGTCATGATCCTAGGGTCCTGGGATCGAGCCCCACATCGGGCCCTCTGCTCAGTGGGGAGCCTGCTTCCCTCCAACCCCTACCTGCCTGCCTCTCTACCTACTTGTGATCTCTCTCTGTCAAATAAATAAATAAAATCTTTTTAAAAAAATTAAAAAAGAGTGATGTTCATCATCTCAAGAAAGATCAAGCATGTAGGTATTTCTTCCTCCTGAATCCGTGGTAGGCATCACTGTGTGAGGCACAGTGCATGGCATTTACTAGGAGTTCAGTAAATATTTGACCCCAGTATTTTTTTTTCCCACTGAACCTAGTTTGGCCTCGTAATCTTTCTTAACACAGGATCCTAGGCAATCTGGTAACACATCAGAACTGGCATGCCAGTTGGCCTGCTACATCTGATAAGAAAAGGGAAATCCTGTTCCAGTAATCCTGTTTTGTGACCTTTATGGTTCTAAGGCATTTAACAGTCATCTTATTAAAGTTTTGTCTCTATCAATTATAAAATCTGAGTGCTAGGTTGGCACTGACATCGCAGAATTTCAGAGAAGTTACTGTGAAAATTATTCTTAAGCACTTAAGGAAAATTCAAGAGTACTTTGAGTGTTAAAAATTTAAAGAGTTTGCTCTCCCACAAGATTAGTTATCTATAAATAATACAAAGTAGTAGATTGGTTCTATATTAGTTGCCTGAGATAATATCTTCAGATTACAATGTTTTTAGAGGGGCACCTGTGTGGCTCAGTTGGTTTCTTGGTTTCAGCTCCGGTCTTGATCTCAGGGTCATGAGATCAAGCCCCAAGTTGGGTTCCACACTCAGCATGGAATCTGCTTGGGATTCTTTCTCTTCCCTCTCCCTCCCCTCCTCCCCCCCCTCCCATGTGTGCTCTCTTTCTCTAAAATAAGTAAATCTTTTTTTTTTTTTTAAAAGATCTTATTTATTTATCTGATAGAGATCACAAGTAGGCAGAGCAGAAGGCAGGCAGAGAGGGGGAAGCAGGCTCCCTGCTAAGCAGAGAGTCTGATGAGGGCTCGATCCCAGGACCCTGAGATCATGACCTGAGCCGAAGGCAGAGGCTTAACCCACTGAGCCACCCAAGTGCCCCTAAAATAAGTAAATCTTTAAAATGTTTTTAGAATACATAGTATATCAGAACTACTCTAACAAAAAAAGAACAGTGTGCATTTAAACATAGCAGATAAATCTCATAATGGCTGCTTTGTTTCTTCATCTTGGTTTATAATGTTTTGTCTGACTTTACCTGTAAATATTATTATTCAGTCATAAATTAGGTGAGGGAAGGCACCTAGGAGATTCTCCTGGGCACTTAATGGCATTTTTATGACCTATTTTTTTAAATCCACAGATGTTATTTTATCAGATTTTCAGGAACTTGGTACTAATGACAGGGAAAATTGTGTATTCTCTTAACCATAAACCTAGACTAGATTTTTTTAACCATGACATTGCCATTTTGAGCTAGATTTTGTGGTGGAAGGAGGGGAATAAAAGGGGGTTTCCTGTGCACCGTTGGATGTTTAGCAGCATTCCTGGTCTCTGCTCACTGGACGCCAGAAACACCCCATTGGTTGTGACAACCAAAAATATCTCCAGACATTGTCACATGTACCCTGATGAGCAGAATCACCCCAGCTAAGAACCGCTGGCCTAACTAATGACCAGCAACTCTTTCCTAGAGATTCCTTGGTTAGGCAGCAATACAGGTCCTAACAAACTGCCTGGAAAGTGAATGTTCAGAATCCTTAGAAATGAACTCTGAGCTCTGATTGGGATTATTTTTTTCTTCCAGGTCAGCATTTCTTGCAGCACACATCCCACTTTTTTTGTACCCCTTTTTGCACACTGTCAGCAAAACGCGGCCCTTTGAGTATCTTCGGCTAACCAGTCTTGGAGTTATTGGTAAGTTATTGGGGTGGTTTTGCAAGTCTGAAATCTTAGGTGTTTTGTTTTTTATAGCTTTTGTTCCCCAATTGTTCATCTTTGTCTTCGAGGTTGAGTCTATTTTCACTAATGAGAGCATAATAATAAATAGTAATAAATAATAAATATTTATTAATAAGTAAATAAGTACAGTGGTTCTTATCAAGTACCATTCTGAGTGTTGTTAATAAGGGTATGAAGACCCAGCATTTGGGATTAAATTCAGCATATGTGTAAAAACAATTACCGGAATCACAGGAAGAATAAAGAACAAGCTGGTCAACAAAGAGTATTATTGCAGAAATACTAATTCGAGTTGATTTTTTTTGGAGGGGAATGCCTGGATGGCTCATTCTGTTAAGTGTGCAACTCTTGATTTCAGCTCAGGTCATCATCTCAGGGTTGTGAGACTGAGCCCCTTTTGGGCTCTGTTTTGAGTGGTGCCTGCTTGGGTTTCTCTCTCTCCCTCTCCCTCTGCCCCTCTGACTTGAGCCCATGCACTCTCAAAAAAAAAAAAAAAAAAAGAATTTGCATTAGTTGTTTTGTTTTGTTTCTCTTTCTAACTTTGAAGGTTTTGTCTCATAACTACAGATGTCTGTCATCTATTTCACCTACTTGAATTTTTGCATGCCAAAATGTTTCTGTATGTATTTACTATAGGAGATGTGTCTAAAGTACATTTTACTCAACAAAATAATATATTAGCTGTTGCAGATCTCATACTCCCAGGTAATAAAGAACTGTCTTTGGATTTGTGAAAAATAAATACATTCAAGAAGGGTTTCTAAAAATTCCCTTCAATGTCTTTTTCTCATAGTTTTTGCTTACACGCTGGCCAAATAATAACATTGATTGTATAAACTTTGTTTGGTTATTGTGTTTATGTTCAACCTATGTTCATATCCCTATGATTATAAACCATAGGTCAGGAAGTATACTATAAAAGTTTAATACTTCTATCGCTTCTCGACTTTTTGGTTAAGATCAAGTGTAGTGTCTGTTCTTATCAGTTGAAAAGTTTAGTATTTGAGACATATTTCTCAGAAACATTTTATTGTACATTTAAGGAGTAGTTGCTATCTCATGTACTCCACATGAATGTTACTGTTTTTTACATCCCCTCCAAAGTAGTACTCTTAATTAGAAACATTTTTCCCCAATATATATTCTGATTTTAAGCTATAAGAATTTCTCATGTAGGATTTAAAACATGAACAAGCCAAAAGAAAACAGTTCTATCCTTAATTCTGACATAAATTGTCCTACTTATGCTGGGTTTTTTGACCATAACAGTCAGATGATGCATTAGGAGATGTTAGGATAAAGTTAACTATAGGGAGATAAAAAAGATAGTTGTATATATTGGAGAATGATGACTACATTAACATTCATCACCACACATGGCCTGGCCCAGTTGATGGAACATGGGACTCCTGATCTCAGGGCAGAGTTCAAGTCCCACATTGGGTATAGAGATTACTTAAAATCTTTAAAAAAATCCATCACCACACATAGTTATAAATTTTTTTTCTTGTGATGAGAACCTTTAAGATTTATCATCTTAGCAACTTTCAAATATGCAATACAATATTGTTACTATAGTCACTGTACATTACATCTGCAGGGCTTCTTTATGACTTGAAGGTTTGTACTTTTTGACCACCCTTACCCATTCACCCGTCCCCAGTTTTTTACTGAAAAAAATTCAGTGGAATTAATAAATCTCTAACCAGATAGACTGGGAGAAAAAAGAAAACAAAAATTACAGATTTCAGGAATGAAAGGGTATGTGTTAGACTGTATAGACGTTAGAAGAATAATAAGGAGTACCGCTAATAACTCTAAGCCCATAAATTTGATGACTTAGGTGAAATGGACAAATTTTATGAAAGATTCAGTCTCCCGGACTATACTCAAGAGAAAATAGATAATCTGAATAGTATTACATCTATTAAGTTGTTTTTGTAGTTAAAAACCTTCCATCATAGAAAACTCTGGGCCCAAGTGATTTCACAGATGAAGTCTAACAGAAATTTAAAGAGGAAATAATACCAATTCCACAAAACTTTTCCAGAACAAAGAGACTTCTAAACTCTTGTTGATGGGGCCATCATTAACTACTCTGAAGTAAAACAAGAAAAAGACATTATAAGAAAACTATAGGCCTCTATCCCTCAAAAACATAGATACAGAAATTCTCAACAAAATGTTAACAAATCAAGTCCAACAATATGTAAAAAGGATCATCATGATGAAGTGGGTTTACCCCAGGAACGCAGGATGGTTTAACTTTGAAAAGTCAGTCAATACAGGGGTGCCTGGTTTACTCCATTGCTAAAGTATGCAACTCTTGATCTCAGGGTTGTAAATTCAAGACCTACGGTGAGTATAGAGATTACTTAAAAATAAAATCTTAAAAAAAAAAATCAGTCAATATAGTTGGCCATATAAACAGACTAAAGAAGAAACATCGTATAACCATTTCTTTAGTTTAAAAAATAAAAAGCCTTTGATAGTATTCAGCATCCATTTATGATAAAAATTCCAGCAAAGTAGAAATAGCGGGAACTTTCTCAACCCAAATAAGTTTAAAAAAATAAATCCTACAGTTTTTTAAGATTACAGTTAATGTGAAAAACCAAGCGTTGTCCCCCTAAGATTGAGAATAAGGCAAAGATATTTATTCTCACCACTCCTGTTCTGTATCATCCTGGAAATCCTACCTGTTGCAATAAGGCAAGAAAAAAATAAAGGGCATACAAATTAGAAAAAAATTACATTGTCTATTCATTTTTATGTGCTAGCTAAAACAGTCAGAAATTGAAAATTTTAAAACCTACCATTTGTAATAGCACCAAAACATGATGTAAGTCTTACAAAAGATGTGTAAGATCTATAGCTAAAAAAATTACAAGGCAATGATGAAAGAAATCAAAGAAAACCTAAATAAATGCAGAGCTATACCATGTTCATTGATTGGTATATCAGTGATTCAGTATTGTTGAGATGTCAGTTCCCCCCAAACTGATTGTGTAGATTTAGGGCAATTCCAACAAAATCCCAGAACTTTTTTTTTTTTTTTTTTTCATGGAAACTGACAGGCTGTTTCTGAAATTTATGTGGAGAGGCAAATGAACTAGAATATCCAGGGTTTCCTTTGTTTTGTTATAAAGATTTATTTATTTATTTTAGAGAGAGTGTGTGTGAGCCAGGGGAGGAGTAGAGGAAGAGGGGAAGCAGAGCGCAGAGCCCAACACGGGGCTCAATCCCAGGACCCTGAGATCGTGACCTGAGCTGAAACCAAGAGTCGGTTACTAAACAAACTGAGCCACCCTGGCACCCCTAGAATATCCAGTTTTTAAAAAGAAGGACAAAGCTGGAAGATGTATACTACCTAATTTCAAGACCTACGGGAAAACCAGTTGTCAAGACAGCATAGTATTAGAGAAACGCTAGACTTATAGATCAGTGGAGCAGAACTGGGGAGTCCAGAAGTTGACCCATACAGATATGGTTAATTGATTTTTGACAGAGGTGCAAAGACAATTTAGGGGAGAAAGGGTAGTCTTTTCAGTAAATGGTGCTGGAACAATTAGATATCCATATGTAAAACAAGGAACCATGATCTATACCTTGTACTGTACATAAAATTAGAATGGGGACACCTGGGTGGCTCAGTCGTTAAGTGGCTGCCTTCGGCTCAGGTCATGATCCCAGGGTCCTGGGTTCAAGCCCTGCATTGGGCTCCCTGCTCGGCGGGAAGCCTGCTTCTCCTTCTGCCATTCCCTCTACTTGTGTTCCCTCTCTTACTGTTTCTGTCAAATAAATAAAATATTTTAAAAAATTTAACTCAGAATGGATTTTAGACTTACATGTAAAGTTAAAATGAAATAGTAATTGGACATCTACTTTAGGGCATATTAGTAAATTATAGTATATGCTGTTTGCTCTGGTGTTTAAAGATGTAGCATTTGTAGATTGCCAGTTCTTGTTAAATGATACTCCTTTTTCTTCTAAAGTGATTAATTTTAGTTATTACAGATCTGATTAACCTAGGCCTTTTGTATAAAAGCTAGTTGATACATTGGGCAGCTTGGGAACCAGTCATTTGTTTAATGGGGCTCTGCTTCTTTATGTACAGAATGGAGAAGATTAACACTGAACTGTGTCTGTTGCCCGGTCAGTGGTGTCAGGTTAAAACTCAACAGAATAGAATTGGAATGAATTTTAAAAATCATTTGTTCCAATTCTTATTTTATAGATAAACAGAAGCCTGTAAAGAGATGGTAACTCTTATCAAATTTAGGTAAACTAGTTGTGGAACTAGGATTAGAGAAAGAGAGAGTGTGTGTGTATTATTTGGGTATACCCTTCCATGTTTGCACTTCTTGGAGAAAGTGACAGTTAAACAAACATTGCTTCTTGGTTGTTTATGTCCGAATATATTTTTCTACTGATATATAATTCTTCTCTCTTACCTAAAATAAATGGAGAATAGATGGTGATATTATTGTGTGGTTGTCTACCAAGAGTGATAGAAAAATGGTTTAGAGGGCTGGCCTGCTGCTAACTATGTGATGGACCAAACTTGGTACCTGATCTTTGAAATGCTGACTGATACATTTCAGTCAGCGTGTGCTTTCTCTTCCTTTTTTTTTTTTTTTAACATCAGTATGAATCGGCTTCTCTGACATGAACCCCAGTTTGTGTTCTCTGTTACTTAAGTTCCACAACTAGCTGGATGAACCCTACAAAGTTCATTTTTATTAAAAAACGCTGACTCTGAAACAATTTTGTTTGTCCATATTTTCTTTAGGGGCCCTAGTGAAAACAGATGAGCAGGAAGTAATCAACTTTTTATTGACAACAGAAATTATCCCTTTGTGTTTGCGCATTATGGAATCTGGAAGTGAACTTTCTAAAACGGTATGTGCTTTCAACTTAGATTCTGTATTGTGTTGGCTCTTGGACTGCTTCATGGTCCTAGGATCATTTTCTGTGTCCCTCGGGCTTTTTGAAATTTCTCTGTATTTATTTTCTTTTAGATAAAAAATTGTTTAAAAATGATCATTTAAAAACCCCAACCTTTAAGAGGAATATAAAGTTAAACACTGAATTTCTCCCTTTTCTCTGAACCCACTTTTCCAAAGGTATATTATTCTGGACTTTTTTTTTTAATTTCTTTATTTGAGATAGGGTGCACACACACGTGAGAGAGCATGAGCAGTGGGGAAGAGGGAGAAGCAGGCTGCCCACTGAGCAAAGAGCCTGACACAGGGCTTGATCGAAGGACTCTAGGATCATGACCTGAGCCAAAGGCAGACACTTAACAGACTAAACCACCCAGGCACTCATTATTCCAAACATTTTTTTATGCACACTCGAGTATATACGTATTTGAGCTTCTGCTTACTTTGCTTTTTAACCATGAATGACAGTGGGACTGGGTATAAAATTCTTCTTTTTTTTTTTTTTAAGATTTTTTATTTATTTATTTGACAGACAGAGATCACACAAGTAGGCAGAGAGGGGAGGGGAGAAGCAGGCTCCCTGCCAAGCAGAGAGCCTGATGCAGGACTCCATCCCAGGACCCTGGGATCATGACCCGAGCCGAAGGCAGCGGCTTAACCCACTGAGCCACCCAGGCGTCCTGGGTATAAAATTCTTACATAATTTTCTCTATCAGAACTCTGTTGCCATTGTCTTCTGATATTGAATATACAGTGAAATCTCGGGGCAGCCTAAGTTTTTCCTTTTCTTTCTTTTTTTTTTTTTTCAAGATTTTATTTATTTATTTATTTGACAGAGACACAGTGAGAGAGGGAACATAAGCAAGGGGGGTGGGAGAGGGAGAAGCAGGCTTCCCGCAGAGCAGGGAGCCCGATGTGGGGCTCGATCCCAGGGCCCTGGGATCATGACCAGAGCCGAAGGCAGATGCCTAACGACTGAGCCACCCAGGTGCCCCAGTCTTTCCTTTTCTTGGTAAATTTGCCTTTTCTGTGTGGATGTCTATAAGCTTTTATTATTTTACTATTTTATGTTCATTTGATAAATGTCTATCAAATTTTTTTCCAGAAGAGCATACTCTTCGTGTCTCTTATTAATTTTCATAGTATTTTTCATTTGTTTTGGCCTCTCATTTCAGCAACATCGGTTATGCTATGTATATATATTTTTTAAAGATTTTGTTTGGGGTGCCTGGGTGGCTCAGTGGGTTAAGCCTCTGCCTTCAGCTCAGGTCATGATCTCAGGGTCCTGGGATAGAGCCCCACATCTGGCTCTCTGCTCAGTGGGGAGCCTGCTTCCCCCTCTCTCTGCCTGCCTCTCTGCCTACTTGTGATCTCTCTCTGTTAAATAAATAAATAAAATCTTTTTGTTGTTGTTGTTTTTTTTAAGATTTTATTTGACAGATCACAAGTAGGTAGAGAGGCAGGCAGAGAGATAGGGGGAAGCAGGCTTCCTCCTCAGCAGGACCTGGGATCATGACCCAACCCGAGGGCAGACACTTAACCAACTGAGCCACCCAGGCACCCCTCAGTCATGCTATATTATATATCTTTTCTATCTTTTTTTCCCTCTAATAGCTTTCTACTTTATGTCATGTGATTTTTCTCAAGGCTACTTTTCCATGTTGCTATTTTTAGCAATATCCAACCTCTGCTTCTAAAGTATGCTCAGTCACATTGAATTAATTAATATTTAATGCTGAGCTGGATATAAGCAGATGTAATGATTTTTAAAATTTTGTATTTTTAAAATGCAGTACAGGGGCACCTGGTAATCAGAAGAGCACGTGGCTCTTGATCCCAGGTTTGTGAGTTCAAGTCCCATGTTGGGTGTAGAGATTACTTAAAAATATAAACTTTAAACGTGTGTTACAGATATAAAGTAGAAAATTCAAGTAGTACAAATAAAAGTAAGTCTCCTACCTCAGCCTCTCCATTCTCCCTGAAGGTAACCAGCATTACTACTTTCTTGTATCTTTCTGGAAGTAGTTTATACATGTGTGTGTGTATGTTACAGCTTAATTTTGTATTGATATTTTCCTTAGTGTTTGCCCTCTCACTTCTCATGTCTTTTCAGCTCTTCTTTGAAATTTTTATCCTTTTTGAATTGTTTTTTGATATTTTTTAAAATCCATGTTTTCTTCAATTTCTTTGAAAACGTAGGTAATTATTACTTGTTACATCTTCTCCGGGTATGTCTTTGCAAAAGTCTTCAGCTGGGAGCAATTCTACCCAAGATCGCTATTTGTTTAAAAATAATGGATGGAAAGTGAAGTGGTAGGAGCTCACACTGGCACACTT
Source organism: Taxidea taxus jeffersonii (assembly GCA_003697995.1). Taxonomy (NCBI): domain Eukaryota; kingdom Metazoa; phylum Chordata; class Mammalia; order Carnivora; family Mustelidae; genus Taxidea; species Taxidea taxus. The sequence goes on along the minus strand of RCUC01167409.1, from coordinate 868 downwards.
TTAAATCAAGTGTTTTACCTCTGAATATTTTCTACCCACTCTACCAGTCTGGGTGTGTTAGGAAGGTATCTATACCTCTGTATTCATTTTTCTGCTTAAACACATAAAGGATAAGTGACGGTTGGATCTATGTGCATGCTTCTCTCATTTCTTCCCTAATTTTAGGCGGTTTTGTTAATTTCAGTGGGTTTCTGGGGCAGGATCAGAATGGATACAACTGTATTCTGTCATCTTATATTAGTGGTTGCCTGTGAATAGGTTTTTCAAGTTGGCTTCTTACAGGTTGGGTAGAAAAAGACCCCTTTCTTTTGTGGTATCTCTCCTTTTTTCAAGAGCCCCATTCTAATGATCCCTATTTACCTTCTTTGCACATTACTGGAGTTAATCCATTCTGAGGGCGTATAGGTTCCCATTAGCTTATATGGCATATCCTGCTTGGTATGGGAATAGCTCGTGGCTTGTCTTCCTTTGCTTCATGCAGGCAGAGACCTTACCACGTTTGCTTTTATGTACAATATAACACCGTGCTCTAATAGGCGCTCCCTAAAGCAGAGGGTCTCAATTAGGGCTGTGTGGAATGATCACCTGTGAAGTGGTTTTTCTTTTTTGAGGGGAGAGTGGGTATGGGGGCAGTGGGGAACAGTGGGAAAAAATCTTAAGCAGGGGGGACACCTGGGTGGCTCATTTGGTTAAGCGACTGCCTTCAGCTCAGGTCATGATCTTGGAGTTCGGGGATCGAGTCCTGCATCAGGCTCCCTACTTGGCAGAGAGTCTTCTTCTCCTTCTGACCCTCCCCCTTCTCATGCTCTCTCTCTCTTTCTCACTCTCTCTCTAAAATAGTAAAGTAAAATTTTTTTTTTTTTTTTTT